>JAMKQA010004945.1:0-16295 GCA_024699735.1 Posidonia australis | reverse complement strand
GAATAAGTGATATTCCTAATAAATAATCAAGCAATTAAGGAAGAATGCTTAACATATGATACAACTCAAAAACAAAAATAAAGTGATTTAGAAAGATTGTCATGTTACCTTAGATTTGTTCTTGGAAAAATAAGGAATCAAGAATGGATTTAAATACTTCAAAATTCAAAAGCATATCATGTTGTCCGAAGTTATGGGTTGCACAGAACTGAAATCCTGTATCATCAACAAATTTTATTGTTTCAATGATCAAAAAACCATAAGTACAATTCTTTTTTAAAATTGACAATAATAATTGAAAACTGAAACCTACCTTTATAAAATAGATGGATGACAAAACTACAATCCACAAATGCTTAAATTCTATCCAGTTGGTAAAATAAATGAACGAAGATGGAGAACAATTACAAAGTCAAAATATCCAATAATCCAGAGAAGAAAGATTATTTAAAACCTGCAAAAAAAAATGTAAATATCAATTATCCATTGTGGCATTAATAGATGTGTTGATGGCAATGATCGAGATGATAAAAATATAAGGACCACTGATGTTGTCATAACATCCAAAAGAACATATAAAATTTATTCTTTCCAACAAGTCATTGATAACTCCAAGTTTAAAAACAAACTATGTTTTTTTAAAATTTGACACAAAAATTATATGTGTTGATTCAGAATGGCATTCAAGATTTTCTTATATGTGTTGAACTAAGTCTTTAGATTATTAGATATATATTTTTTATTCTTACATGGCCTGGCGGGACAGCGTCACTGCGGTCTGGCGGTGCTGTGGACTCGTCGGCACTGTGGTCTGGTAGTAGTCCGCTTGGAAGGTGCAGTGGACTCCTGTCTCGTGCTGGAAGCAGACCCGTGTAGTCACCAGTCGTGCTCGATGCTCGATGCAGTCCGGACGTGCGATGGTCGGCAGTCGGCTGGCAGTCTGGCTGGTGCAACGGACTCGTGCTCCGAACTCCGATGGGCAATGGCGGCCTAACGAGTGCAGCGGACTCCTGTCTCGTGCTCGGTGCTCGGTGCTCCGGTGGAAGACAGGAAGAGGATGAGAGGAGAGGGCGGCGCCGATTCTTAGTTTTTGGGTAGAAGAGAAGACGAAGAGTTTCGCGTGGGAGGGATGGAGAAACCGGCGTTTTCAACATTTGATGGGGGCAATTTATAAACTCATATACATAGTATAATGAAATTTTTCTTAAGTCCAATGAGGGTAAAGCCCCCACTAGCCCCCACTGGCCCCCACTTGTATCCACCCCTGATGCTAGGGGGCCTTGGGCTCATTCTATCCTTCTACATTATTTTCCTTACATCAGGGCTATAGTGCAATATTTCCGTTCAAGTACTCAAACTCGAATCGAATATTAGGACGGTAAAAGTTGACTAAATCAGCATTCTAGCTATAATGTGCCACTATCATGATTTACGTACTAAACAACACTATTTTTGTAGTTCTCATAATCGTTTCTATAACTAGTTCCATGACATTTTTTGTCTGTTTTAATTATCATTGTTTCAAAAAATGGGGAAAATGATTGTCTAAAATCTAAATGTTGTTTAAACATTTTTTACATAGCACTGTTTTGTTTAGCAGTTATATGATCTTTAAACAGATTGAATTTAAACAACCATTTAAACAGGTGTGGTCTGTTTAAATTGCCGTTTTTTACTCAAAATACGTTCATTTTTACCCCTCTTTTTTTCTCCAAAAAATTGATTGTTTTTTGATAGAAAGATATTGACTTGCTGAAATTGACATAATTTGATAATGTAGGTATTTGGTTGTTTACTTATGCTTATTATTTATTTAATTATACTTTTAAATTAAATTACTCGTGGTTGAATAGTAATTATATACTCATGGTTGAATGATAATTATACATGTCCAAATTAAGTATTTCAAATTAAATTACTTGTGTTTGATTGATAATTTTATGTATTGAGGTTTTTTTTATGAATGTGGTTGGCTGCATGTATGCCATTCATGTATTTTTTATTTTTATTTTTATTAGTTCCGACCATATTTCCATTAAGCATCTGTTTAAATCCCTATTTTTTCAGAAAACATTGAAAAACTCAATTAGTATAGAGGTTATTTCCTTTTTTAAAACATTGTTAACTATTTACTTGCATGCACGTGCAACATCACTCATAAGAATTGGATCATGGAGCATATTAGATGCTGGATTTCATGGCCTTAACCATCTGAATTTTCTTAGGTTCTTTATAATTCATTTCTGCTGTTTGTTATTCCAGTTTGTTTTTATTATTTACTTATTTTAAGCTTTTAATAGGCTATTATAAAACCTCAATATGTCGATCACATCCCGAAAGCAGTCCAAGGAAATGTTGGCCTGGTGCTAGACCAAAAAGGATGAGAGGGATAAGAAAGCTGAACTCTGTGCGGATCTTGAATTAAATCGAGTGATTGATAGAAATGTCGGAGATTTAGCAGGTGGAGAGTTGCAAAGGTTTGCAATCACTGTTGTTGCCATACAGAGTGCAGATGCATGTTAAACAAAGGCGTTAAACTGCACGAGTAATTCGGTCATCACTGAGGCCCAACAGGTTTGCTGTTTTTTAAGTTATTTCTTGTTCTTGTTAGCGAATTGGACTGTAGAGTTTCTTCTTGCTATCTTCTCCTTCTTCTTTTTTCCCCTTTTCAGGTATGTATTGTGGTGGAGCGTGATCTCAGTGTCCTTGATTACTTGTCTCACTTCATTTGTTGTTTACATGGGAAACCTGGAGCTTATGGAGTCGTTTCTCTTCCTTTCTCAGTGCGAGAAGGAATCAACATCTTTTTATCTGGTTTTGTTCTCACTTATGTTCAAGGTAAGGTTCTTATTTCAAATACAACATGCATTCAGAAACACCATTGTGATACATTCTTTTAATACTTTTCCAGGTTGCTGAGATTCCTCAAGAAAGTGCTGAGGAAATTGAAACATATGCAAGGTACAAGTACCCAACTATGAGCAAAACTCAGGGTGGATTCAAACTTACTGTTATGGAGGGAGAATTCACTGATTCCCAGATTATAGCCATGCTTGCAGAAAATGGCACTGGGAAGACAACTAATGACCCTCTTTACTCTACAAACAAACAATTAAATAACAAAGAGGAAAATAGAGTGAAATCATAACAAATCAAAATACATATTCAAATACATATTCAAATACAAAGATTTTATGTAGTTCGATCAAAACCTACATTCACAAGGCAAAGAGAAAGAAAACTTTCACTATGATCAAATATGAGTACAAGATACTAAATATTTGATGGGAAGAAAGATCTAAATCCTTACCCTTTGGCACCAAAAAACTCTCAAGGACCAGAGAAAACAATAATGCCCTAGAACCCCTTTAAGAGGATATATATATAAAGGTGGGGTAAAATGGGTCCCTTTTTGAAAAAGTTTTCCCACAACGGACGTCTACTAGACCCCTTAATTCAAATTACAAGCCCAACGGATGTTTGGAACGGATGTTTGTTTTTCTCATGCCACAAAGCTCTCCATCAATGGATGTTCGCTTAAACCTTGTAGGCAAGGTAGTGGTCAGGACTAAGTTCTGTAAATAAATATCTCAATCACATTATCTCTTTAATGTCTTCTATTACTGTCATATACTCTGCCTTTGTGGTAGATAGTGCCACTATATACTGTAATGTGGCCTTCCTACTAACTGCGCATCTGTCAACAGAAAATACATAACCTGTCATAGATTTTCTCTTGTCATAGTCACCAACATAGTCTACATTAATGTAGCCAACTACACCGTCTTTACTCACTCTCAAACTTTAAACAAATGCCAATTGTACCTCGTAGGTATCTCAAAATCCATTTCCACTGGTTGCCAATGTCCTTTGCCTAGATTAGACAAGTATCTATTAACAACAACGACTGCTTGGGTAATATTTGAATGTATGCAAATCATAACATACATGATGCTACCAACGACATTGGAGTAAGGAACTCGTGACCTCGTATTCATCCTCTATCTGTGGACATAACTCTATTGAGATCTTGAAGTGTGAGTCCAACGGAACTTTCACACTTTTGGTACTTGACATACCAAAACACTCCAACACTTTCAGCAAGTAACTCTTCTAACTCAGGTATAGCTTTTTGGCCTTTTGATCTTTATGTATCTTTATACCAAGAATTTTCTTTGATGCTCTTAAGTCTTTCATCTCTAATTTTTCATCGTGTAGAGTCTTCAATTTATTCACCTTAGATCTGTCTCTGACTACAATCAACATATCGTCAACATACAACAACAAATAAATGAAGGAACCATCATCTTACTTTATCAAGCAAACACAAACATCATATTTGCTCCTGCTAAATCCCTATGCAACCATAAAAGAGTTGAATCTCTTGTATCATTGTCTTTGAGATTGCTTCAGCCCATATGAAGATTTCTTTAATAAGTAAACATGATTTTCCTTTCCTTTAACTGCAAAACCCTTAGATTGATGCATATAAAGTTACTCCTCGAGTTCTGCATGTAATAAAGCCGTTTCGACATCTAATTGCTCTAACTCCAAACCATTCACTACAACCATAGCTAATAGAATTCGAATGGAAGTGTGCTTTATAACAGGTGAGAAAATGTAACACCAGTAAAATTTATTTTGTAATTATTTACATTTTATGAATTTATTTCTGGACTAGTGTTACAGTTCCGAGGCCCGTTGTGTGATTTTTGTGCTTTTGGGCTTGGACCTCTTGGGTCGGCTTCTATTTGCGTGTCCCGGTGCGTGGTTTGGCACTATACATTATGGCACTGTGCGTGTGGGGCCCAAGTGTGGGGATTAGTGTGGGGCCCGTGTTGTGGGCCGGTTGGTAGGAGAGTTCGGTGTGGTTGTTGGCTCGTATGGGAGGTGGGTGGTTGCACTGTGTATGCATGTATGCAACTACCACCTTGGGGTGTGTATTTATATGCGCGACCAACAACCCTTCCTCCTCTCCTTCTTCGTGTGTCTTCCCATCCCGAGCATGCCACTTCTCTTCTTCTTCCTCTCCTCCCACTCGTTCTCTCCCTCCACCCATCCCACTCCACCTCCTTCTCGTCTCTCTCTTTCTCTCTTTCACCCTCCCTCCCCTGTCCCTCTTCCCTTGTGTCCCCTTCCTTTGTTCGGTGTGCTCTCGTGTCGACGGAGGTGTGTGGCGACGTGCGGTAGCTCGTGATGGCGTGGGAAGCTCCGGAGTTGTGTCCCCGAGGTCGAGGAAGCCCCGTCGACGTCGTGGTCGGTAGGGTTGGCTGGAGGAATCGTTAGTGTTCGTTTCAGGTACGCATCTCCAACCCTTGTAATAGAGAGCATGGAATGGTAGAAATTGATAGGGTTGCATAAAATCGAGGTAAATTTACATTCCTAGAATTTATTGTGATTGTTTTGAGAATTTATGGTGGATTTATGGGCATTTATGCTGGTGGTTGAGTTTTGGGTCGTTTCGACCCTTATGCCTTTGTGATTTTATATCTTGATGCATGGTTAATGGATTTTGGTTTCTTTTGTAAGGATATGGAGTAGACTCGAGGGTCTACATCATATGTTTTATGCAAAATTTTTGGTATTTGTTTAGTGGGTCCAATTGGAGATCCTAGTTAGGACAATTTTGGACTATAGGGTTTGAGTCGTTTTCTGTTTTTCGTAGAATTCGGCATACCGAACCATTTCGGTATGCCGTTTCTCAATCAGATTAGGTCCTCTAGTTGAAATTTGGTCGTCCGATTTTGGACGGTCGCCCGAATCATGAGATTTTGGTCGACCGAATCATTTTCGGTATACTGAATTTGGCTAGAGTGTTGACCGTTGACCTGATTCCGAGGGTTGGAGGCATGCCAAATTTGAGCCCAAATGCTTTTGTAAAATATGATTTCCGAGGGTTTTCTGGATTGGTTTATTTTCTCTCTATAAGATGGGATTGTGGGTCGTCTGTGGTGGTCTCTTGGGACACCTAATGCATCATTTTGCCGAGGTTTTGGAAGAGTTTTTAATGAAATAAAATGGTTTTGGAAAATGATTTCAAAAAGATAGTTGGCCTGCTTTGGAAAATGATTTTCCAGATTTTCTATGTGCGGGCCGAGACAGTGTGTGATCGTGTCATCGGGACCAGGAAATGTGACGACATTCTTAGGTGGTCGGGCGCAACACCCTGGTCGAGGTTGGGGGCTGAGATACCTAAGGCTGAGGGATGTCAGGTCCCAGAGGTATGAGACTCCTTGATTGTCGTCTGAAGGCTTGGGTTGTGGTCCGCGGGTTGAGGTGTCCTATGGCATGATGGGGAGATATGATACTTTTGCTGTCGCTATAAGTACTGAGGCTCAGGTGTTGTCAGGTGTGGAGGTATGACACTCCCTCCTGAGTACCGTGTGTGGAGGACGCCGTGAGGTGGAGTACCCTATGGTGGCTAGTGCGGGTGGGACACGTGCCCCGTAGTTGGTAGCGTCCTGAGAGACAGGACAGCCTTCTCAACGAGGAGTTGGCTTTATGAGGGTTCTCTAGAGAGGGAGAATCGCGGGACGACGCGGCTCCTACATAAGGTGGCACGTCGTGGCAGTGCAGAATGCCGTTGTTGCTCCTTGGTGGACTGCGTGTGGCTAGAGTTTGGTTGTCTTGCGATGGGCTTCTCGACTCACCGTGTGTGGTTTTGGCCATTAAGGGCCATTGCTTGTGGTTTTGGACTAGTAGAGCCCCGATTGTGGTTTTGGCTGGTGTGGGCTTGGTTTGTGAGGTTTTGAGAAAATGACTTGTGAAATGAATTTAAAAGAAAATCAATTAAGATTTTGTTTGCCGTCGTTTCTCCTTGGGGTGCGTAGTGGGTGATTTTTGTCACTCATGCATTTTTCTTCACGTTTTTGGTTTGTAGGTACAGGCATGCAAAGGTCTTGCGTAGTGCATATAGTCTTGAGTCTCCTAACCACACACGTAGGTTCCTAGTAGTTAGATATTTTCTGTTTGGCTTTAGTTTTCCCGTAATTTAATTTGTTTTAAATTATTGTGGAAAATGCGAGGCGTTACAGTTTGGTATTAGAGTTCTAGGTTCACTAGGTGCACTAGGTTAGTGCTAGGCCTAGGGTGTTCGGTCTAGAGACTCCATAGGTTTTGCATGCATGGTAGAGTCTGCACCTGATTTTTTTCGTCATGGTTTTCTGATTGTTGTTTTGTCTGTGGTGCAGGTACTTTGCCTTTCTCCAATAGGATACCTCCTCGTGGTCGTAAAGGCAAGGCCCCTGTCGAGGAGACCGAGCCCCGGGAGGACGTGGGCGGTTCATGCGGAACTGAGGAGTTTGGCACATGGGATCTCTAACGCATTCAGCAAGAGTAGTGCCAGTGAGCCGTCGAGTGACCCATGGCTGAATGAGTTCATGAAGCTTCGTCCACCGTTGTTCAAGGGCAAGGTCAGTGTAGAGGAGAGTGAGGCCTGGCTGGAGAAGGTGGTGAAGATGTTGGAGAGCATGGCGTGCCCATAGGAGCATTGGGTACAGTTGGCGACTTATCTGCTGGATGATGAGGCAGATAGGTGGTGGAAGTTTGTGACGCGGTTGAAGTTCCCAGCCTCAGTCACTGTAAACATTTAGTGGAAGGATTTCAAGGCGGCCATCTATGATAAGTATTTTCCCACTCATGTGAAATAGCAGCTTCGTCGAGATTTTCATAGTCTGGAGTAGGGCACGATGTCGGTGCTCGAGTATGAGACTGAGTTTGCCCAGCTGGAATGCTTTGCTCTTGCCTATAAGTCTGACGAGGAGCGGGCGTAGAGGTTTTTGGATGGCTTGAACCCAGGGCTGCAGGTGAAGGTGATGGGCTGTCGGTGTCTGACCGTGGAGGACATGGTTGGGATGGGTTATCGCTTCGAAGCGGAGCATTAGAAGCTTCTAGAGATTCGTCCCAAAGGGAAGGGTAAGTCTTCTTTTACCTCCTGATTCTCTTTCTCCGATCCTCCAAGTGCCAGTAGTTTAGGTAGCCCTGAGAAGAAGTAGAAGGTGAGGTCCAGTGTTTCCTCTACGGGCCGGTGGAATTTTGCTGGGGGTAGCAGAGCTAGCCTCAGTCAGACAGGGTCCAGTGCACTCGATGGGAACTAGTGCTTCAATTATGGTCAGGTGGGCCACATCGCTGCATATTGTCCTCATCCTTGGCACTCTTCGGCCTCGGTGGTGTAGTATAATTGTGGGAAGGTGGGACACGTTCATAGATCTTGTCCGAAACCGCCTAAGAAGGTAGGAAGCGCTCCACAGCAGTCGACTAGGGGACGGGTGTTTACCATTGCAGCTCCGAGCGCTGGGTCTTCAGGGGATGTAGTTGAGGGTAAGGATCATTAGTTAGTTCTATAACCCTCTGAGATTTGTTGTAATCTCCTTGTAATCTGGACATTTGCCTGATTGTATGGATATGTGGTGTTGTTTTGTTTAGCTATCAGGTTCTTTTATTGTGGTTGGTCGGATGGCCAAAGTGTTGTTTAACTCAGGGAGTTCTTTCTCTTTTATCTCTGAGTCTTTCACGATGGAGTTGAGAGTGAGAGCAGCTAGACTGGCCTTTCATCTCAGCGTGGTGACGCCACTGGGAGAGTACAATTTGGCATGAAGGTATCTGTGGTCTATCGACTTGATGTTGAATGGTAGAGAGTTTGATGCTAGCTTGATTGTGATGGACATGCAGGAGTACGATGTGATACTCGACATGGATTGGTTGGCGCAGTAGTCTGCTTTGATCGACTGTGCTCGGAGGAGAGTTTATTTTGGGTCTCCTGAGGATGGGTCTTTCTTTTTGCAAGGTGGGTGTCAGGGTGAGCCTAATCTTGTCATTTCTGCTATGAAGACTTATAAGTCTTTGGTCAGGAGTTGCGTGGGGTATCTAGCCAGTATAGTTACCTCCACTTCTCTTGAGTTGGGTGTTCACAACGTCTCTGTGGTGTGTGAATATCCCGACGTTTTCCCTAACGATTTGCCTGATATACCACCTCACAGGGAAGTAGAGTTCTTGATCGATCTGATCACCGGTTTTGGTGTTGTGTTGAAGCCTCCCTATCGTATGGCATCAGTCGAGTTGCGAGAGCTCAAGATTCAGTTGCAGGAGTTACTGGACAAGGGGTTTATCAGGCATAATGTGTCTCCGTGGGGAGCGCTTGTCTTGTTCATCCGCAAGAAGGATGGTTCGCTCCGATTGTGTATAGACTATCAGATGTTGAACTAGATCATAGTGAATAACAAGTATCCTTTGCCCCGCATTGATGACCTATTCGATCAGTTGCAGTCTGCATCCGTGTTCTCGAATATTGATCTGAGGTCAGGGTATCACCAGTTGAGGATACAAGACTCAGACATTCAGAAGATTGCTTTCCAGACACGGTATGGGCATCTTGAGTTCACGGTTATGCCTTTTGGCTTGACTAATGCACCAACTACGTTTATGGATCTGATGAACAGGATTTTCAGCCCTTTTCTGGACTAGTTTGTCGTGGTTTTTGTTGATGATGTGTTGGTCTACTTTTTTGATGTTGTGACTCACGCCTTGCACCTGAGGGAAGTTTTGGATACTCTAAGGCGTCATCAGCTATTCGCCAAATTCTCCAAGTGTGAGTTCTAGCTGAGTGAAGTCATGTTCCTTGGCCATTTGATTTCTAGGGAAGGCATCAGAGTGGATCCTGCCAAGGTTGAGGCGGTGGGTAGTTGGGAGCGACCCAGGACTGTGACGGAGATCAGGAGTTTCTTGGGTCTAACGGGCTATTATAGGGGGTTTATCAGGGATTTCTCCTCCATAGCCGTGCCTTTGACAGAGTTGATCAGGAAGGGAGTTCCTTTTTGCTGGGAGAAGATTGTGAGGCGAGTTTCCAAGAGCTGAAGTCTTGTTTAGTTTCTGCCCTTGTGTTGACTCTGCCTTCTGGAAGTGGTGGCTTCACTGTGTATAGTGATGCCAATGGTGTTGGGTTAGGGTGTGTTCTGATGTAGCATGATAACGTTATCGCATATGCTTCGTGCCAGCTAAAAGATCATGAGAAGAACTACCCGACCCATGATTTAGAGATGGCTACCGTAGTGTTCGCTCTTAGGCTTTGGCGACACTACCTCTATGGGGAGCAGTTTGAGGTCTTCACCGATCATAGAGCTTGAAATATATCTTTAAGTAGAGGGTCCTCAACCTGAGGCAGCATCGTTGGGTGGAGTATCTGAAGCACTATGATTTCAGCTTATCCTACCATCCCGACAAGGCCAACGTGGTCACCGATGCCATAAGTCGGCGTACGCATTTGATAGCGAACCTGGTGGTCAAGGAGTGGACCATGCTAGAGGATTTGGTGAGCTGCAGGCCGAAGCGGTAAGCTCGGGGAACGGTTGGTGTATGGGTGGCCAACCTGTCTGTTCGGCCTAAGCTGTTAGAGTTTATTGTCACCTGTCAGCAACTGGATTCGTTTGTTTAGGCTGTGTTTGAGAAGTTGGAGGCTGGTGGAGAGCCTCATTTTTCTGTTAGGACATATGGAGAGCTAAGGTATGATATGCGTCTGTATGTGCCCCAGCATGAGGAGGCCAAGTAGAGGTTGTTGGATGAAGCGCATCGGTCTAGGTACACTATTCACCTTGGGAGTACGAAGATGTAGTAAGACCTGAAGTGGAACTTTTGGGGGCCTGGCATAAAGAGAGATGTTGCTGACCATGTGGCGAGGTGTACCACTTGCCAACTGGTCAAGGTGGAGCACCAGAGATCTGGAGGGACCTTGCAGCCGTTGGATATTCCTGTGTGGAAGTGGGAGCACATCTCGATGGACTTCATGACTAGTCTGCCGCGGACTTAGAGGAAGAACGACACTGTGTGGGTGATCGTGGATCAGCTAACCAAGTCTACTCACTTCCTGGCCATTCGGGTGAAGCTTCCGATGCATCGCCTAGCGGAGTTGTATATATCCGAGGTGGTGAGGCAGCATGGTGTTCTGGTGTCCATCGTGTCGAACAGAGACACGAGGTTTACCTCAAGGTTCTAGAGAACTTTGCAGGAGGCCTTTGGCACTGTGCTCAACTATAGTACAGCATTTCATCCTCAATCATATAGTGAGATAGAGAGGACTATCCAGACGTTAGAGGATATGCTCAGAGCATGTGCCTTAGACTTTGAAGGGAGTTGGGAGGATCATTTGTTGTTGATTGAGTTCACCTACAACAATAGTTAGCACTCGAGCATCGGGATGGCGTCGTACAAAGCTTTGTACGGTAGGCCATGTAGATCACCGGTTTGCTGAAGCGAAGAGGGAGAGCACCAGTTGATTGGTTCTAAACTTGTGCAGCTATATGCAGACAAGGTTGATTTGATCCGTAGTAGGCTGTTGACTGCATAGAGTCAGCAGAAGAGCTATGCCGATAGGAGGCAGAGACCATTGGAATTTCTGGTGGGGGACTATGTGTTCCTGAAGGTGTCGCTGACCAAGGGTGTCATGAGGTTCGGGAAGCGTGGCAAGCTGAATCCTCGCTATATTGGCCCGTACCAAATCACCTAGAGGATCAGTGAGGTTCCTTATCGGTTGGATCTACCATTAGAGATGTCGTCTGTGCACGACGTGTTCCATGTCTATGCTGAGAAAGTGCCTGACTGACACATCTCATGAGATTCCAATTCAACCAGAAGGACTCCAGGAAGATCTGTCTTTTGTTAAGGATGCCGTCGAGATTGTTAACCACAAGGAGCAGGTGCTACGGAACAAGGTGATTCCGTTGGTATTGGTGCAGTGGCGGCATCATGGAGCCGAGGAGGCCATGTGGGAACGTGAGGAAGCCATCCTAGTCCAGTACACATATCTTTTCGCCTAGTGATTTTGAGGGAGAAATCATCTTTTAAGGTGGTTAGGATGTGACACCCGTAAAATTCATTTTGTAATTATTTACATTTTATGAATTTATTCCTGGACGGGTGTTAATGTTTCGAGGCCCGTTGTGTGGTTTTGTGCTTTTAGGCTTAGGCCTCGTGGGCCAACTTCTAGTTGCGTGTCCTGGTGCGTTGTTTGGCACTGTGTGTGTGGGGCCTAAGTGTGGGGGTTCGTGTGGGTCCCGCGTTGTGGGCTGGTTAGTGGGAGAGTTCGGTGTGGTTGTTGGCTCGTGCAGGAGGCGGGTGGTTGCACTATGCATGTATGCATGCAACTACCACCTTAGGGCGTATATTTATATGTGCGGCCGATGACCCTTCCTCCGCAGCTCTCCTCCTTTCCTTCTCCGTCCGTCTCCCCATCCCGAGTACGCCACTTCTCTTCTTCTTCCTCTCCTCCCACTCATTCTCTCCCTCCACCCATCTCACTCCACCTCCTTCTTGTCTCTCTCTTTCTCTCTTTCACCCTCCCTTCCCTGTCCCTCTTCCCCTGCGTCCCCTTCCTCTATTCGGTGTGCTCGCGTGTTGGTGGAGACGTGATGCAGCTCGTGATGGCGTGGGAAGCTCTAGAGTTGTGTCCCTGAGGTCGAGGAAGCCTCGTGGACGTCGTGGTCGCTGGGGTTGGTCGGAGGAATCGTTGGGGTTCGTTTCAGGTACACATCTCCAACCCCTGTAATAGAGAGCATGGAATGGTAGAAATTGATAGGGTTGCATGAAATTTAGTTAAATTTACATTCCTAGAATTTATTGTAATTTTTTTGAGAATTTATGGTGGATTTATGGGCATTTATGCCAGTGGTTGAGTTTTAGGTCGTTTCGACCCTTATGCCTTTGTGATTTTATATCTTGATGCATGGTGAATGGTTTTTGGTTTCGTTTGTGAGGATTTGGAGTATACTCGAGGGTCTACATCTTATGTTTTATGTAAAAGTTTTGGTATTTGTTTAGAGGATCCGATCGAAGGGTCTAGTTGGGGCAATTTTGGATTGTAGGGTTTGGGTTGTTTTCTATTTTTCGCAGAATTCGACATACTGAACCATTTCGATATGTCGTTTCTCTGTCAGATTAGGTCCTCTGGTCGAAATTCGGTCGTCCGATTTTGGACGGTCGCCTGAATCAAGAGATTTCGGTCGACCGAATCATTTTTGGTATATCTAATTTGGCCAAGGTATTGACCGTTGAACTGATTTAGTCGACCAATCTAAATCGACCTACCAAACCAGGGGTTTTCGGTATACCGAACTTTTTTTCGGCATACCGAAACAGGCCCAAATGCTTTTGTAAAATATGATGTTCGAAGGTTTTCCGGATTGGTTTGTTTTGTCCCTGTAGGATGGGATTGTGGATCGTCAGTGGTGGTCTCTTTGGACACCTAATGCGCCGTTTTCCCAAGGTTTTGGAAGAGTTTTCAACGAAATAAAATGGTTTTGGAAAATAATTTCAAAAAGATAGTTGGTCTATTTTGGAAAATGGTTTTCCAAATTTTCTGTATGCGAGCCGAGACAGTGTAGCACCGTGTCGTCTAGACCAGGGAATGTGACGACATTCTCGGGTGGTCTGGCGCGACACCCTGGTCGAAGTTGGGGGCCGAGATACCTGAGGCTGAGGGACGTCGAATCCTGGAGGTATGAGACTCCTTCACTATCGTCTGGAAGCTAGGGTTGTGGTCTGCGGGTTGAGGTGTCTTGTGGCATGACGGAGAGGTATGATACTCCTATTGTCGCTATGAGCACTAAGGCTCGGGTGTTGTCAGGTGTGGAGGCATGACACTCCCTCCTGAGCATCGTGTGTGGAGGAAGCCGTGAGGAGGCGTATCCTGTGGTAGCGAGTGCGGGTGGAACACATGCCTCGTAGCTGGTAGCGTCCTAAGAGATAGGACAGCCTTCCCAAGGAAGGGTTGGCTTTGTGAGGGTTTTCTAGAGAGGGAGATTCGCGGGACAACGTGGCTCATGCACAAGGTGGCACATCGTGGCAGTGCAGAAAGTCGTGGTTGCTCCTCGGTGGACTGCGTGTGGCCAGAGTTTGGTTGCCTGGAGCCGAGCTTCCTGACTCACTGTATGTGGTTTTCGCCATTTAGGGCCATTACTTGTGGTTTTGGGCTAGTAGAGACTCGGTTGTGGTTTTGGCTGGTGTAGGCCTGGTTTGTGAGGTTTTGAGAATATGGCTTGCGAAATGAATTTAAAAGAAAATCAATTAAGGTTTTATTTTCCATTGTTTTTCCTTGGAGTGCGTATTGGGTGACTTTTGTCACTCATGCGTTTTTCCTCATGTTTTTGGTTTGCAGGTGCAGGCATATAGAGGTCTAGCGTAGTGCATATAGTTTGGAGTTTCCTAACCGCACACGCAGGTTCCTGGTAGTTAGATATTTTCTGTTTGGCTTTAATTTTCCCGTAATTTAATTTGTTTTAAATTATTGTGGAAAATGCAGAGCGCTACAGAAAATATCATTATAATCAATACCTTCTACTTGACTAAAGCCTTTAACAACTAACCTTGTCTTGTACCTTGCATCTGCAACTCCTGATATGTCTTCTTTTCTCTTGAAAATCCATTTGCAACTAATAACTTTATGTCCTTTTAAAGAAGTAACCAAAATCTATGTTTGGTTCTTATGAAGGGATTCCATCCCCTCAATCGTGGCAATCAATTGGTAAACTTTTGTAATGAAATAATTTTTGAAAAACTACTTGGCTCTTCTACATTATATGTTTCCTCGACTACAAATAGTGTATGTGCAAATGTAAACTCTGTGTAACTGGAGTGTGGCTTGATCACTCTTTGTTCATGCCTTCTTGCAATAGAATCCTCCACTTCTACTGCAATTTCTTCATTTTCTTCTTCTAAATCAGAAAAATGGTCAATATGTGACTGTATTGAGTCATGGAAATTCAACTTGAGATTACTAGCTCATTAGTACCCACATCTGTCCCTGTAATAGAAGAATTATCAACAAAATCTTCCTTAGAAGTCAACATAGTAGACTTATTGAATATGACATTTTTCTTTATAATTAATTTATGTGATTTTAGATCTAAGCTCTATAATCTATATCCTTTCACTCCAAAGGCATAATTAACAAAAAATGCATTTTATAGATCAAGGTTCCAGGTATCCTTGATTTACATATGCATAAGTTGGACAACCAAAGTTTTTCAAACTAAAATAATAAAGAGGATGGCAAGACCATATCTCTTTTAATGTCTTATGGTTGATGGCTGATGAGGGAGAATAGTTAATTAGATATGTCGCTGTAGTAACTACTTCTGCCAAAAAATCTTTTGACAAATCAATATTCAATAACATACAATATGTTCTCTCTATAATGGTTTTGCTCATCATCTCTGCAACTCCATTCTATTGTAGTGTATGCCTTACTGTATGATGTTTGATGATACCTTCATTATTGTAAAACTCATTAAATTCTGATTAGCAAAACTCCAAGCCATTATCAGTTCTCAACCTCTTTATCTTTCTCTCTGTCTACTTCTCTATAAGTGTTTTCCAGTGCTTGAACAATTCATTTTTGGATTTAATAATATAAATCCACACCTTCCTAGAGTAGTCATCAATGAAGGTCAATATATATCTTGCGCTACCTTTGGACGGGACTTGAGAAGGACCCTACAAATTAGAATGAATGTAATCTAGTGTACCATTGGTTTTATACTCTACTACACCAAAATTGATACGTTTCTATTTGTTAAAAATGCAATGCTCATAGAAATTTAATTTATTTGCACTCTGAACAGCAATAAGATCTCTCTTGTTGAGAATGGTTATACCTTTTTCGCTCATATGTCTCAATTTGAGATGCCACAGCTTGATGCACCTTGTCTCTGATGACAAAGTAGTGGTAACTGCTGTAGCTACTATAATTGTACTTTCTTACAAGATATAGAGACTTTCTGATCTCTTTGTCGACATAACCTAATGGCCAACCTTAGTGACTGTCAATAGTCTATTTTGCGGAGTACTTGCATCACATTGCTTCTAGAGTATTAAGAGAGATAAGATTCTTTGTTAACATTTGTTAGTGTCACCTTTGTCCCATCATATATTTTCAACTCACCTTTGCCTATCCCAATTGCCTTTGACTTTGAGTCAACTCTCTATCCATCAAATCTTTCGAGAATAAGGATGACTTAAGATTATTCATTGATATTTTCTTTCTACCATACATGAGAGTTTCCTTGAAGTGCTTGTAAGAGGGTGGTAACGAACATAGTAATAAAAGAACTTGAACTTCATCTTCAATCTTTACATCCATATTTTCTCAGTCCATAATAACTGAAATGAAATCATCAAGATGTGATTTAATGGATTTACCTTCCACCATATGGAGCATAAATAACCATTACTTCAAATGTAGTCGGTTTATAGGGATCTTAGTCATGTAAAGAGATTCTAACTTATAGCCAAAGACTTTCCATTATCTT
>JAMKQA010004944.1:0-20952 GCA_024699735.1 Posidonia australis | reverse complement strand
ATCCGATATCCAATTTGATTGGCTTTAATCCTACATTTCAGATTTTTGATTTGATTTGGGTTTCATCGCCCAAGGGCGTACATTAACAGGCCTGAAGGTCGACATTTGTCCCTACCACGGATTATTTTCCCCCTTTTTGATTTTCACGACTTTTTCATGATTCTGAGGACTCGGGTTGACTTGGCTTGTCATCTTTTTGATATCATTATGTTTTTCAGAAGCGTTCTTTAACAAAACCTCCTCATTTCATGTGATTTTTTGCGATTTTGTCAATTCATGTGGATTTCTTCGCAGTTTTCTCACACTGTCTTGCACATCCATCCAGTCTTGTCATGGCATACGCATTAGCATGATTATAGCATGATCCAGGTTTAGCAAACATCCATCTAGCTTTTAGCAAGCAATTAGACTAGAAAGAGCGAGTTTTTCGGGCGTACAATGGTGCCTAACACCTTCCTCGTGCGTAATAGGAATCCTTACCCATCCTCTGGTTAGCAGACATCCAGCCTTCACATCTGCACCTTAGGCATTCATCTTTTTTGTGGTTTTCCTCGTCTTTCCCTCAAAAGACTAGGTGGTGACTCCTTTTCCTTTTCTTTTATCTTTCCTTGCGACTTCACCATCTTGGCATGGCTGTGATCTCCTTCCCTTTGGCGTGGCTCCGCGTCGGAACCTCCTCGGGTCGGCATGGTCACACAAGACAACACAGCTCCTACACAGGGTGGCATGTCATGGCAGTGCAGAACGCCGCAGTCGCTCCTCGGTGTATTGCTTGTGGCCAGAGTTTGGTTGCCTAACGCTAGGCTTCCTAACTCACTGTGTGTGGTTTTGGCCATTGAGGGCCATTGCTTGTGGTTTTGGCTGGTAGAGTCCTAGTTGTGGTTTTGGCCGGTGTGGGCCTGGTTTGTGGGGTTTTAGAGAAAATGGTTTGCGAAATGAATTTAAAAGAAAATTAATTATGGTTTTGTTTTCCTGTCATTTTTCGTGGGTTGCGTGTTGGGTGACTTCCGTCACTCATGCGTTTTTCTCATGTTTTTGGGTTGCAGGTGCAGACATGTAGAGGGTTTAGCATAATGCATATAGTCTAGAGTCTCGTAGCCGCACACAGAGGTTCCTGGTAGTTGATATTTTCTGTTTAGCTTTTAATTTCTAGTAATTTAATTTGTTTTAAATTATTATGCAAAATTTGGGACGTGATAGATCTGGTATCAGAGCTCTAGGTTCACTAAGTCGCACTAGGCTAGTGCTATACCTAGAGTGTCTGGTCTAGAGACTCCATAGGTTTTGCATGCATGGTAAAGTCTGCACCTGGTTTTTCTTCATGGTTTTCTGGTTGTTACTTTGTCAGTGGTGTAGGTGTTTTGCATTTCTCCTTTCAAGATGCTCCCCCGTGGTCGTAAGGGCAAGGCCCCTATCGAGGAGACCGAGCCCCGAGAGGACATAGGCAGATGAAAGGCGATTCGTGCAGAACTGAGGAGCTTGGCACACAGAATCTCCCATGCGTTCAGCAAGAGTAGTGCCAGTGTGCCTTTGGGCGACCCGTGGCTGAACTAGTTCATGAAGCTTCGTCCGTCGTCGTTCAAGGGCAAGGTCAGTGCTGAGGAGAGAGAGGCCTGGCTGGAGAAGGTGGTGAAGATGCTGGAGAGCATGGCATGCCCAAAGGAGCATTGGGTGCGACTGGCAACTTATCTGTTGGATGATGAGACAGATAGGTGGTGGAAGTCTGTGAGGTTTCTGAAGTTCCCAGACCCAATCACTGTTAGCATCTAGTGGAAGGATTTCAAGGCGACCTTCTATGACAAGTATTTTCCTGCTCATATGAAGGAGCAGCTTCATCGAGATTTCCAAAGTCTGGAGTAGGGTACGATGTCGGCGCTTGAGTATGAGACTGAGTTCGCCTGGCTGGAGTGTCTTGCCCCTACCTAAGAGTTGGAGGAGGAGCGGGCGTAAAGGTTTCTAAACGGCTTGAACCCAGGGCTGTGGGTGAAGGTGATGGGCTGTCGGTGCCAGACTGTGGAGGACATGGTTGGGATGGCTTATCGCTTCGAGGCGAAGCATCAGAAGTTTCTAGAGAATCGTCCCAAAGGGAAGGGTAAGTCTTCTTTTACTTCCCAATTCTCTTTCTTCGGTCCTCCTAATGCCAGTAGTTCAGGTAGCCCTGAGAAGAAGCAGAAAGGGAGGTCTAGTGTTTCCTTTACAAGCCAACAGAGATTCGCTGGGAGTAGCAGAACTGGCCTCAGTTAGACGAGGTCCAGTGCTCTCGGTGGGAACCAGTGCTTCAATTGTGGTCAGATGGGCTACATCGCTACATATTGTCCTCATCTGTCACGCCCCACATTTTCCACAATAATTTAAAACAAATTAAATTACGAAAAAATTAAAGTCAAACGGTAAATATTTAACTACTAGGAACCTGTGTGTGTAGCTAGGAGACTCCAGACTATATGCACTACACTAACCCTCTACATGCCTGCACCTGCAAACGAAAAACACGAGGAAAAACGTATGAGTGACAAAAGTCACTCAGTACGCACCCCAGGAAAAACCATGAAAAACAAAACTATAATTAATTTTCCTTTTAAATTCATTTCGCAAACCATTTTCTCAAAACCTCACAAAACAGGCCCACACCAGCCAAAACCACAACCGGAGCTCTACTAGCCCAAAACCACAAGCAATGGCCCTCAATAGCTAAAACCACACACAGTGAGTCGGGAAGCCTAGCGCCAGGCAACCTAACTCTGGCCACACGCAGTCCATTGAGGAGCGACCCCAACGTCTTGCACTGCCACGGTGACAGCCACCCTGTGTAGGAGTGTTCACCGTCCAGCGATACTGCCTCTCTGGAGAACCCTCAAAAGCCAACCCCTCTCTAGGAAGGCTGTCCTGTCTCTCAGGACGCTACCAGCTACGGGGCACGTGTCCCACCCTCACTAGCCACCACAGGGTCCACCTCCTCATGGTGTCCTCCACACATGGTGCTCAGGAGGGAGTGTAATACCCCCACACCTGACGACACCCAAGCCTTAGTGCTCACAACGACAGTAGGAGTATCATACCTCCCCGTCATGCCACAAGACACCTCAACCTGCAGACCACAACCCTAGCCTTGAGAAGACAGTCAAGGAGTCTCATACCTCTAGGACCCAACTCCCCTCAACCTCAGGTATCTCAGCCCCCGACCTCAACCAGCGAGTCGCGTCCGACCACTCGAGAATGTCGTCACATTCCCTAGTCCTGACGACACGGTCCCACATTGTCTTGACCCGCACATAGAAATCCAGGAAAACATTTTCCAAAATATGCCAACTATTTCCTTGAAATCCATTTCCAAAACCATTTTCATATCTTTGAAAATCCTTTCAAAACCGTCGTAAAACTACACATCAGGGGTCCATAGAGACCACCACTAACGGCCCACAGTCCCTCTTAATGGGACAAAACACAACAATTAAGAAAGCCCTAGGGAAACACATTTTATAAACTTATTTGGGCCCAGATTTGGCATGCCGAAAAAATAGGTCTGATATGCCGAAAATCCCTGGTTCGGTAGACCGATCTGGATCGGTCGACCGAATCAGGTCATTGGTAAACACTCAGGCCAAATTCGGTATACCGAAACTGGTTCGGTCGACTGAAATCTCCTGATTCGGGCGACCATCCAAAATCGGATGATCAAATTTTGACCATAGGACCTAAACTGACAGAGAAACGGCATATCGAAATGGTTCGATATGTCGAATTCTGCGAAAAGCAGAAAATGGCCCAAACCTTACAGTCCAAATCGCCCCAAATGGGACCCTTAATCGGACCCTCTAAACAAGTACCAAAAATCTTGCATAAAACATAAGATGTAGACCCTCGAGTCTACTCCAAATCTCAACAAACAAAACTAAAATCCATTCACCATGCATCAAGATATGTAATCGCAAAGGCGGAAGGGTCAAAATGACCCAAAACGTAACCATCGACATAAATGCCACAATAAATTCTAGAAAATTAAATTTACCTAGATTTCATGCAATCCTAGCATTTTCTACCAATTCCATGCTCTCTATTACATGAGGTGGAGGTGCGTACCTCAAAATGAGCTTCGACAATCTTCGACCGACTCCGACGAACTCCGGCGCAACCACAGCCACGGGAGTGCTCCACGCAAGCTTCACACACCACCACGAGCCACTATAGCCCTCCGCTGTGCTCCCTCTCTCTCTCTCTCTCTCTCTCCATCAACGTACGAGAAGAAGAAACAAGGGATACGAGTGAAAGGAGAAACAAAGGGGAAAGAGGAAGGAGGAGTGGGGAGGAGGGGAGAGGAAGGTGGGGAAGAAGGGGAATGCACGTGTCAAGGAGGAGCGGAAAAAGAAGAAGGAAGAAGGGGAAGACGGCGATGAGTGGCGGAGGAGTGCGGTGTGGCTTATAAAGCCTGCGCACACAGTAGTTGGGAGCGTGCTCACCTGCACGTCTCAGCCACCGACACACCACACGAGCACACCGGCCACTATGCCCAACCACTAGCCACAACCAACGGCCCATGAGCACGGGCCCCATACGAACCCCACACCTAGGCCCCATACGGACCCACACACGGGCCCCACACGTACAGTGCCACAATGCATAGTGCCAATCACGCACAGGGACACGCAAATAGAAGCCGGCCCACGAGGCCCAAGCCCAAAAGCACAAAACCACACAACAGGCCTCGGAACATAACACTTGTCCAGGAATAAATTCATAAAATGTAAATAATTACAAAATGAATTTTACATGTGTTACATCATCCTTGGTAGCCTTCAGCCTCAGTGGTGTGCTATAATTTCGGGAAAGCAAGACACGTTCAAAGATCCTATCCAGAACTGCTGAAGAAGGCAGGAAGCGCACCGCAATAGCCGACTAGGGGACGGGTGTTTACCATTGCAGCTCCAGACACTGGGTTTTCGGAAGATGTAGTTGAGGGTAAGGATGATTAGTTGATTTTGTAACCCTCTGTGATTGTTGCAATCTCCTTGTAACCTAGACATCTGTCTAACTATATGGATGTGTTGTGTTGTTTTGCATGGCCATCAGGTTCTTTTCTTGTGGCTAGCCAAATGCCCAAAGTGTTGTTTGAGTCAGGGAGTTATTTCTCTTTTATTTCTGAGTCTTTCGCAGCAGAGTTCGGAGAGAGACCAGCTAGATTGGCCTTTCATCTCAGCTTGGTAATGCCGCTGGGGGAGCACAGTTTGGTATGGAGGTACTTGCGATCTGTCGACTTGACGCTGAATGGCAGAGAGTTCGACACCAGCCTGATCGTGATGGACATGCAGGAGTACAATGTGATACTCAGCATGGATTGGTTGGCCCAACAGTCCGCTTTGATCGACTGTGCTCAGAGGAGAGTTTATTTTGGGTCTCCTAAGGATGAGTCTTTCTTTGTACAAGGTGGGTGTCAGGTGAGCCTAAGCTTGTCATTTCAGCTATGAAGGCTTATAAGTCTTTGGTTAGGGGTCACGTGAGGTATCTAGCTAGTATAGTTACCTCTACTTCCCTTGAGTTGGGTGTTCACAACATCTCTATGGTGTGTGAATATCTCGACGTTTTCCTTGACGATTTGCCTGGTATGCCACCTCACAGGGAAGTAGAGTTCTTGATCAATCTGATCCCCGATTCTGGTGTTGTGTCGAAGCCTCCCTATCGCATGGCGCTATCGGAGTTGTGAGAGCTCAAGACATAGTTGCAGGAATTGCTGGACAAGGGATTCATTAGATCGAGTGTGTCTCTGTGGGGAGCGCCTGTCTTGTTCATTTGTAAGAAGGATAGTTCGCTCTGACTATGTATAGATTATCGAATGTTGAACCAGATCACGGTGAAGAACAAGTATCCCTTGCCCCACATTGATGACCTGTTCGTCCAGTTGTAGTCTGCATCTGTGTTCTCGAAGATTGATCTGAGGTCAAGGTATCACCAGTTGAGGATACGAGACTTAGATATTCAGAAGACTGCTTTCCAGATGCAGTACGGGCATTACGAGTTCACGGTCATGCCTTTCGGCTTGATCAATGCACTGGCTGTGTTTATGGATTTGATGAATAGGATTTTCAGTCCTTTTCTGGACCAATTCGTTGTGGTTTTTGTTGATGACGTACTGGTCTATTCCCCGGATGTTGAGACTCACACCTTGCACCTGAGGGCTGTTTTGGATACTCTAAGGCATCATCAGTTGTATGCCAAATTCTCTAAGTGTGGGTTCTAGCTGAGTGAAGTCATGTTCCTTGGCCATTTGATTTCTGGAGAAGGCATCAGAGTATTTCCAGCCTAGGTAGAGGCGATGAGCAGTTGGGAGTGACTCAGGATTGTGACGGAGAATAGGAGTTTCTTGGGTCTAGTGGGCTATTATAGGAGGTTTATCGGGGATTTCACCTCCATAGCCATGCTTCTGACAGAGTTGACCAAGAAAGGGGTTCTGTTTTGCTGGGACTAGAATTATGAAGCGAGTTTCCAAGAGCTGAAGTCTCATCTAGTTTCTGCCCCTGTGTTGACTCTGCATTCTGGAAGTGGTGGCTTCACTGTGTATAGTGACGCTAGTGGTGTTGGGTTGGGGTTTGTTCTAATGCAGCATGGCAATGTCATCGCATATGCTTCGCGCCAGCTGAATGATCATGAGAAGAACTACCCAACCCATGATTTAGAGGTGGCTACTGTAGTGTTTGCTCTCAAGCTCTAGCGACACTATCTCTATGGAGAGCAGTTTGAGGTCTTCATTGATCATCAGAGCTTGAAGTATATCTTCACACAAAGGGACCTCAACCTGAGGCAGCGCCGTTGGGTGGAGTATCTGAACGACTATGATTTCAACCTGTCCTACCACCCTAGTAAGGCCAACGTGGTCGCTGATGCCTTGAGTCAACGTACGCATGTGATGGCGAGTTTGATGGTCAAGGAGTGGACCATACTAGAGGATCTGATGAGCTGCAAGCCGAAGCGGCAAGCTCGAGGAAAGGTTGGTGCCTGGGTGGCCAACCTGTCTATTCTCCCTAAGCTATCAGAGTTTATTGTCGCCTATCAACAGTTGGATATGTTTGTTTAGGCTGTGTTTGATAAGCTGGAGGCTGGTGGAGAGCCTCATTTCTCTATTGGGGCATATGCAGAGTTGAGATACGATATGCGTTTGTATGTACCCCAGCATGAGGAGGTCAGGCAGAGATTGCTGGATGAAGTGTATCGGTCAAGGTAAACTATTCACCCTGGGAGTACGAAGATGTACTGAGATCTAAAGCAGAACTTTTGGTGGCCTGGCATGAAGAGGGATGTTGCTAACCATGTGGCGAGGTGTACAACCTACCAGCTGGTCAAGAAAGAGCACCAAGGACCTAGAGGGACCTTGCAGCCATTGGATATTCCTGTATGGAAGTGAGAGCACATCTCGATGGACTTCGTGACTGGTTTCCACGGACATAGAGGAAGAATGACACCGTGTCGGTGATCGTGGATCGACTGACCAAGTCTGCTCACTTTCTGGCCACTCGGGTGAAGCTTCTGATGCACCGCCTGGCGAAGTCGTATGTGTCTGAGGTGGTGAGGCTACATGGTGTTCCGATGTCCATCGTGTCTGACAGAGACATGAGGTTCAACTCAAGGTTCTGGAGAACTCTACAAGAGGCCTTAGGCACCGTGCTCAACTATAGTATAGCATTTCATCCTCAGTCAGATGGTCAAACAAAGAGGACTATCCAGACACTGAAGGATATGCTCAAAGCATGTGCCTTAGACTTTCAAAGGAGTTGGGAGGGCCATCTGCCGTTGATTGAGTTTGCCTACAACAATAGTTATCACTTGAGCATTGGGATGGTGTCGTACGAAGCTTTGTATGGTAGGCCATGCAGGTCGCCAATTTGCTAGAGTGAGGTGGGCGAGCGTCAGCTAATTGGTCCTGAACTTGTGCAGTTGTATGCGAACAAGGTGGATTTGATCCGTAGCAGGCTGTTAGCTGCAAAGAGTCGGCAGAAAAGCTATATCGACAAGAGGCGGAGAGCGCTGGAATTTCTAGTGAGAGACTATGTGTTCCTGAAGGTGTCACCGACCAAGGGTGTCGTGAGGTTCTGGAAGCGTGGCAAGTTGAGTCCTCGTTATATTGCCTCGTACCAGATCACCCAAAGGATCAGTGAGGTTTCTTATCAGTTGGATCTACCACCAGAGATGTCGTCCGTGCACAACGTGTTCCATGTCTCCATGCTGAGAAAGTGCCTGGCTAACACATTTCATGTGACCCCAGTTCAACCAGAAGGGCTTTAGGAAGATTTTTCCTTTGTAAAGGATGCCATCCAGATTGTTGACTGCAAGGAGCAAGTGCTGTGGAACAAGGTGATTCCACTGGTCTTGGTGCGATGGCGGCATATCATGGAGCCGAGGAGGCCATGTGGGAACATGAGGAAGCCATCTTAGCCCATTACCTGTATCCTTTTGCCTAGTGATTTTGGGGCGAAATCTTCTTTTAAGGTGGGTAGGATGTGTAACCATGTCGATGACAACCTCGGATGTGGTGCAAAAGGCCAAATGCAAGATGACCAACAAAGTCACAGCAAAAGCAATAAAGCAACGATAAAATGCGGGAGTCACCACCTAGTCTACATAAAAACGGGAGACGAGTAAAATCGTTTTAAAACACTAAAATTATGCAACAAACCAATGCAAAAAGGTCATCATGAACCAAAAATTGGGCAAAAATCCCGGTTACGCATGGAGAAGGTATTAGGCACCCCCATGCACCCGAGAAATCGGTCTTTCATAGGTTTTTCGTTCACTTATGTGGAAATGTTGGCTTTACAGCCTATTTTTGTATGCCCGAGGGCAATATGCAATGCCATGCCACATGCAAGTTATGCCTAGTGTTGTATCTAAAACCAAATATAAGTGAAGTGGGGAATGGGTTGTGTCCTATTGTTCAGCTAGGCTACCCGGGGTCTGAACCACGGAATGGTGCAAAAGGATTTCACCGGCAAGAGCCAAAAAGGCCACCGATTCACAAGACCCAAGTAGTAAGCATCACAACTTTACTAGGTGCAAAACTAATGCAATCAGAGTTATTAGATGGTAAAACTATGCAAGCATGATCATAGTATATCCATGAACAAATACTAGAAAAATCTGAGCCCATGACAATCAAGAAAACATGCAAAACATGTTGTTTGCATCCTGTGACCAAACTGGTGCGCCGGCTTGGTGCGCCATTATGGTGCGCCTGTTATGTGCTCTAGTATAGTGTGCCTGTTATGTGCTCCAGTATAGTAAGCCTTGATGGTGCGCTAGTGATGTGTGCCAGTTTAGTGCTCCTAGATCGTGCACTCCAGGTACTCCGTTTCAGACAGCAACCTGAATCCAAAGCCTGGGGAGAATGCATGCTATTAACTATGCCAATGACCATTTGGAAGACTAACCTAGATGCCAGGGAATGCTATCACACTAATCAACCAAGTCAAAAATATTCCTCTCACTCTCTCCCTATCCATGCATGTTTATGGGTTCTCTTGGATTGTAACAACTAGGGCTGGCTCTAGAGGTGCATGGAGACACCCTAAATGATTAAAAAGATGTGGGAGGTCTACATTGCATGCAAGGGGTGTACGACAACCCATACTCAGTGGCTGATAGCCTCATAGGGGCCTCGATCCACCATGAAAAGACCAAACAGTGCAAATAAACACACAAGTGGACAAACAAAGCAAACACTCTTACAAATGGCATACATGAATCATCATTAGGATAAATAAATAGTGTAAATGATCAAACTAAACCACATATAACCAAACAACAGTCGAGTTCATAGCATGATATCTTATTCAAAACAGCCTAGAAAAAAGAAAGACAATGACATGAGGTAGGGAGGTACCTGAGGTGTTTCTTTCCTTTGGTGGCCCAAGGTGTCTCCTTCTCGTTGCTTTGGACACAACTGAGGATGCTCAGGGATGCAGGGGATGCTTTGGAGGTAAGTGCACTGGTTGCCAAGAGATGACGAGTTGCCAAGAGAGTCTGCAGTGAGGTGCATAGGTTTCTTTTAAAGGAGGTGAAAATGTAGAGTCTTGGGATGCCAAAAGTCTTGGAAACCAACAGACTGACGTAGGCTCGTAGGAGAATAATAAAATAGATAAGGGCTAAAGAGTCCACTCATATATATGGAGGTTACAAGTAGAGAAAATGAACAGCCAACCGCCAGTGCCCTGGAACAAAGCTGTGCGCCAGCTTGGTGCGCCATATATGTGTGCCAAGATGGTGCTCCACATTGGTGCGCCAGATGGTGCTCCACATTGGTGCTCCAAAATAGTGTTCTCCACTTGGCTGCCTAGATTATCGACTGGACCATGGGCTTGCGATTGTGGTTTGTGTGATGATCTTGGGCTAATCAAAATGTCAAATAGGGTTCGGATGTGGTTAGGCCTGTCGTGTTCAAAGCAATATCCTTCTATAGAGTTTGCCTACGAGCCCCTCAAAATCGGGTTGTCTACAGGATGTAACACCCGTAAATTCATTTTGTAATTATTTATATTTTAATGAATTTATTCTTGGACGGGTGTTGCTGTTTTGAGGCCCGTTTGTGTGTGTGACCATGCCGGTGGAACCCTGCACGACTCTCCTTTACCGGGTGCGTGGAAGCACACGAGGAGTCGCCATACGGTCACGACGAAGATGGTGAATCCAGAGAAAAAGACTAAACTCAGAAACACCAAGGAAACATGAGAAAGGATAAGAAAAGGAGTTGTCACCTAGTCTTTTAATGGAAAGACGAGGAAAACTAAACACACAAGAAAACCAAGAAGCAAACAAGATGAAGAAAACATGTATGCTTCGTGCCAAATGGATGTAATGCACAAATCAATGCGGACCAGAGAAAGGGTAAGGATTCTTGTTACACATGGGGAAGGGGTTAGGCACCCCCATGTGCCCGAGGAACTCGGTCTTTCTAGGTTTCCTACTTGCCAATGGTCTAATGGGTGTGTGCTTGCCTATTTTGAATGCTCATGTAAAGATGACTAGAACACATGCCAAATCAAAGAGAAGAAATGAAATAAATGGAAAAAGTTAATCCGAGGGACAAATGTAGGCATTGAGAATGCCGCTTTACTGTACGCTCTTGGGCGATGAGGAAAATCGAAAAATTCTCGAAAAGCATCTCGCAAATCAGTGGAAATTTGGATAAATCCGAGAAAATCAAATTGGGGAAAATAATCCTCATTTGGGCCAATGTCAGCATTATTAAGCCTTTTAATGCATTCCCTCGGGCGATGGAAAGCCAAATCAAATCGAAAATACGAAAATCGATAGAAATCCAGGAAACGACGAGAAAACCAAGTTTGAAATGAGTTAGAAATACATGCACGAAGAAAGGAAGAAGTCATGAGAAAACATGCATGAAAAAGTGCAACAAAATGTGCAAAACGCATGTGAGAGTGTAAAAATGTGAATTCTAGGGGCCTAAGTGCAAAAAACCCAAATTCTGAAATAAAACTGAAATTCTGAAGCTACGTCATCAAAAATACATAGAAAAACACATTTCATGTAGTTTTGAAGAAATTGGGGTCAAATGTGCAAAACTGTGCATTTCTAGTCAATTTAGAGGTTCTTAAGGGTCAAAATGCAATTTTGCCATCAAAGCATGCATTTAATGCAATTTTGTGGAAATTCAGGGTAAAATATGCAAGAAAAAGAATTCATGTCGAAATCAGAGAGTTTCAAGGGCAATTCAGTAATTTTACCCTAGAAAACATGCATTCAATGTGAAATCTGTAAATTTAGGGGCTAAAATGCAATTTAACCAGAGAAACATACATCTAGAATAATTTCAAACAAATTCAGGGGCTAAAATGCAAATTAACCAGAGAAATATGCATTCAAAAGAGTTTCAGAAAAGTTCAGGGTTCTTTATGCAAAAATGGTGGATTAAAATGCATGAAAAGAAACTTGAGGGGTTTTTATCATATTTTTAAACCTAGAAAACGTTATTAGGAAAACTCAGGGGGCGCATTGCAATATTTTCAGTTAAAACTTTATTCAAACAATTTAAGAAAAATGAGTAAGGACCTAAAAGTAAGAGAAAGGACTTATTTGTAATAAAAAAAGACCTAAATGTAACAACACAAAAGGTTTAGAAATTTAATCAAAGAAAACTATTTTTTATTTTTATTAAAAAGAAAAGGGTCGACGGCCACCGACGACAGGAATCCGCCGTCGACGACCGTCAGAGATGCCTCTCCAGAGCACCCCAAGGCCTGATCAGAGATCAGAGGACACAACAAGCAAGAGGGGAGGAGAAGAAAGGGATCTAAAGGTGTGGATGGAGCATCAGACGCCTAGATACGGTTGTCCATCCCCGTCACTGTCGAGACGACTCCGACGACGGTGCTGGAGAAGAAAGGGGCTACTGGAGTGCTGTGGCGTGCGTCTCTGAGCTCTTGGAGGCTTCAGGACATTGAGAGGAGCATTTCCCCACTTCCAGAAGCGAGAATGGGACACTACCCCCATCCTCGAACCAAGCTCACCGTCGGCGCGATTCTTCTCCGATGAGCTCGACTGTGGTGGCTGTCCAAGGCACAAGGCTAAAATCGGAAGACTCCGGAGCACTAGGGGCATGCCGTGGGATTCCTGGAGGCTTGGAGACGCACGACCATGCAGGAGGCACGCGTCCAGTCAATGTGCACAGTCTTCTTCTCTGGCTCCGGCGAAACGACGTGATTCCAGCAATCTTCTGGTGGAGGCTCAAGGAGGCAGCGAATCGGTGCACTAGGGGTCGAAGAAGCAGGAGGGAGGCCAGGAGAGGAAGACCTAATGCTCTGGGGCCAGAGTCGTGCCCAGGACCAGCACCTCCACCTAAGTCGCTAGAAAACGGCGACGGCGAGGCCTAGAAGCTCGATTCTAGCCAAGGAAGGCCTCTGGCTTGATTGGAATCGATCAAGGGAGAGAGAGGAAGACCTAGGAAAGCATTTCTAATAAGAATTGAGGCCACTAGAGTGTGTACCTAGTTTGGCAATGTACTTGGCCATCGGAGCTCGCCAGATGCTGCCGGAGCTCACCGGAGATGGCTAGAACCTCTGATTTCTCACCTCCACGAGCTTCCTCTCTCTTCCAAGAACTCTTTGGTTGCTCTGGTTGGGAGGAGGAAGGCTTGGGGAGCTCTCCTCTCAATTTTTGCAAAAATGCCAAAAGTCCCAAAAGTCCCCTAAAAGTTCCAAAAGTCCATTTCTACTTGCAAAAGGGGCTATATATAGGCTTGGCTGGTTGTTAAGGCTAGAGTAGAAGGTGGTTATGTTTGTTGGAGAAAAGTGGGAAGTAGTTATGTTTGTTGGAGAGAAGTGGGAAGTAGTTATGTTTGTTGGAGAGAAGTGGGAAGTAGTTATGTTTGTTTTGGTTGTTACATGAGTTTGTTAGATTAGTTAGGATGTAGTGGAACTTAGTTAGGTTGTTTAGGTTTGACTTAGAATTTGACCTAGGTTTTAAGGTTTGGATTATGGTTTTGAATTTAATTTAGGTCCTAACCTAGGGTTTAATGTTTGGATTAGAATTTAACCTCGGTTTTAGGGTTTATTAGTATTTTAGGGTTTTGTTTTGTATTTAGGCTTTTTAGAGCCCAGTTAGGGTTTTGTATGGTGCGCCAGCAAGGTGCGCCTGTCTGGTGCGCCAGTAAGGTGTGCCTGTCTGGTACGCTAAACAGGTGCGCTAGTAAGGTGCACCATATTGGTGCGCCTGCATTGGTGGCTGTCGGTGTGAGGAGTGGTTGTTGGGTTTGGCCTATTTGTAAGCATATTTAGGTGTCTACAGTGTGGTTTTGTACTTTTAGGCTTGGGCCTCATGGGCAGGCTTCTGTTTGCGTTTCCCTATGCATGGTTGGCATTGTGCATTGTGGCACTGTGCTTGTTGGGACCGAGGGCCTGCTTGTGTGGGGCCCACATTGTGGGCTAGTTGGTGGGAGTGTTTGGTGTGGGGAGTCGTTGGCTCGTGCAGGGTGGCTGGTTGGTAGAGCGCGCAGGTATGCACACGCCCAATTGGTTTGTTGCATGGCTTTATAAGCTCATGCACACCTCAGTGCACGAACCATCCCTCCTCCCCTTTGGCTGCATCTCCTCTTTCCTGAGCACACCATTCCACCTCCTCCTTCACTCCATCACCTCTCTCTTTCTCTCTAGTGGGAGACTATGTGTTCCTAAGGGTATCGCCGACCAAGTGTGTCATGAGGTTCAGGAAGCATGGCAAGTTGAGTCCTCGCTATATTGGCCCATACTAGATCACCTAGAGGATCTTCACCACCTTCTCTAGTCATGCCTCACTCTCCTCAACACCGACCTTGCCCTTGAATGACTGTGGACAAAGCTTCTTGAACTAATTCAGCCATGGATCATCTAACAACTCACTAGCACTACTCTTGTTGAACGCATGGGAGATCCCGTGTTCCAAACTCCTCAGTTCCACACAAACCGCCTTCCATCCACCAACGTCCTCTCGGGGCTCAGATTCCTTGATATGGGCCTTGCCCGTACGACCATAAGGAGGCATCCTACAAGGAGAAAGGCAAAACACCTGCACCACAGACAAAGCAACAACTAGAAAACCATGAAGAAAAACCAAGTGCAGTCGCTACCATGCATGCAAAACCTATAGAGTCTTTAGACTGGTCACCCTAGGTATAGCACTAGCCTAGTGCGACCTAGTGAACCTAAAGCTCTGATACCAGATCTGTCACGCCTTAAATTTTCCATAATAATTTAAAACAATTTAAATTACAGGAAATTAAAAGCTAAATAGAAAATATCAACTACCAAGAATCTGTGTGTGCGACTATGAGACTCCAGACTATATGCACTATGTTAAACCCTCTACATTCCTGCACCTGCAATCCAAAAACATGAGTGACAAAAGTCATCCAGCACGCACCCCACAAAAAAGTGGAAAACAAAACTATATTAATTTTCCTTTTAAATTCATTTCGCAATCATTTTCTCTGAAATCACACAAAACCAGGCCCACACTAGTCAAAACAACAACCAGGGCTCTATCAGCTCAAAACCACAAATGAGGCCCTCAATGGCTAAAACCACACACATTGAGTCGGGAAGCTAGACGCTAGGCAACCAAACTCTAACCACAAGCAGTCCACCAAGGAGCGACTATGGCGTCTGCACTGCCACAGTGAAGCCACCTTGTGCAAGAGCGATCATCATTCCGTGATTCTCTCAGCTGAAGAACCCTCAACAAAGCCAACCCCTTTCTAGAAAGGCAGTCCTGTCTCTCAAGACACTACCAGCTATGGGGCATGTGTCCCACTCGCACTAGTCACCACAGGGTATGCCTCCTCACGGTGTCTTCCACACGGTGCTTAAGAGGAAGTGTCATACCTCCACATTCGACGACACCTTAGCCTCAGTGCTAACAATGATAGCAAGAGTATCATACCTCTCCATCATGCCACAAGACATCTCAACCCACGGGCCATAACCCTAGCCTTGAGACGATAGTCAGGGAGTCTCATACTTCTAGGACCCGAATTCCCTTAGCCTCAGGTATCTCGGCCCCCGACCTCAACCAGGGAGATGCGCCCGACCACCCGAGAATGTCGTCACATTCCCTTGTCCCGATGACACGGTCCCATAGTGTCTCGAGCTTCACACAGAAAACTAGGAAAACCATTTTCCCAAATAGCCATCCATCTCTTTGAAACCATTTTATATCTTTGGAAATTCTTTCAAAACCTCGACAAAACGGCACATCAGGTGTCCCAGGGGACCACCACCGACGGCCCACAATCCCATCTCAAAGGGACAATAAAAACCAATCTGTATCAGATGTTTATAAAAATCTCTAGGCCTTGATTCAACATGCCGAAAAATAGGTTCAGTATGCCAAGTTTTCCTGGTTTGGTCGATCGGAGAGATCGACAGACCGAATCGACTGGAAGACCAAAACTGACAGAAAGATCGGCATGCCAAAAGGATTCAATATACCAAAAATTACTAATTCGGTATGCCATTTCCACTTCGATATGTCAAACTTTGCGATTCCAGAAAACGGCCCAAAACTCCACTTCTCAAAATCACCCAAAGTGAGACCTATGATCGGACCCCCAAAATAAACACCAAAAATCTCACATAAAACATAAATGTAGACCCTTGAGTCTACTCCAAATCTATATAAACAAAATCAAAATCCATTCACCATGCATCAAGATACAAATTCGCAAATCCAGAAGGGTCGAAAGGACCCAAACCTCAACTACCAACATAAAACACCATAAATACCACAATAAATTCACATAAAATCACAATAAATTCTAGTAATATAAATTTTCCTAGATTTCATGCATTCCTATCATTTTCTACCAATTTCATGCTCTCTATACATTGGTTGGAGGTGCGTACCTGCAACGAGCTCTTCGATGATCCAACTCTGATCTCTGGCCAACTCCGGTGACTCAACGCTTCCATGGCCACTCCACGACCTCAAGGATGCCTCACCGAAGCTCCACACGACACCGGACGCCTCTGCCAACTCTCGAGCACATCGACAAGGAAGGGGGAAGAAACAGGAGAAGAGGTGGGGGAAGAGACGGAGAAGAGGAGAAGGTGGGGATGAATGGGGAGAGTGGGGGAAAAGGAGCAGATGAGTGAGGGAGGAGGAGATGGCACGCTCGGTATGCTCAGGAAGAGGAAGGAAGACGTGCGAAGAAAGAGGAGGAGAGGTGTGGAAGAAAAGGACGTTAGCCACAACATATATATGCGTCGAGGGTGGTAGTTGCATGCATGCATGTACAGTGCAACCATCGGTATCCTGCACAAGCCAACAACCCACTGCACCAAACACTCCCACCTAGCAGACCATAAATGCAGGTCTTACATGGACCCACACCCAGGCCCACAAGCACAGTGCCACAATGCACAGTGCCAACCACGCAGAGGGACACGCAAACAGAAGCCAACCTACGAGACCCAAGCCCAAAAGTACAAAACCACACAAACAAACCTCGAAACAGTAACACTCGTCCAAGAATAAATTCATTATAATGTAAATAATTACAAAATGAATTTATGGGTGTTACACATTGCCTCCAAGCTTCAACTAGAGACCCTTGTATCATCCTCCTTTACATCTAGACCTTGATGACTGCCACATCAGTCACCCATTGCCAAACTAGAGCTCGACGTCGGAGCTACAGCCCAGTCGTGTCGAGACACCTCATTTCGGAGCGCAACAAGTACTCCAGACACTCTATCTCATTTCATGGCATTCCTACATTATCTAGTTATCCTTTTTCTTCCTGAACTTACTTTGTTGATTGTCGTTTTCTACATTGCATCCTGCCAATGGATGGCTAGTGACCTATGTGAGGCCGACGGTCACTAAGCACATGGTCGGAGTCATCCCAGTGCACCTCTTCCTTCCTCCATCCTCCTCAATGTCCTGAGGCTCCATCTGGGTTCTTGGCCACTGTTAATGGCTGATCAAACTCAAGTAAGGCTGGGTGAACCCATGAGGATGGGTGCAGGAGGCCATGCATCCCTGTTTTGTTATATTGCTTTCTAGGTATTCCTCCTACTCCTCCTATGGTTTCCTAGCCATCCTAGAGGGTTTGCATCCCTTTCTGCTCCGACCATGGTGAGAGTAGGGTGCATTGACCGATGGCGAAGTCCAGAGTGAGAGGAAGGACCTTGTTAGCTTTTGACTGCATGCCAGCCTTCTCGTATGTTCATTCTTCAATTCTAGATGCTTGCCTATTTCACTACATGCCTGCCTTCTCGAATGTTCATTCTTTGATTCTAGGTGTTGGTCTCTATTGCTTAGGAAGGGCAATGAAGATTGCAGTCTGATGTGTATACCAAGACCGCATGCTGATATTGCATATGGGTCACACAGTTTGCCAGGCCTAGCACTCAATCAAACTGAGCCCTCACCCTTGCATACTATTTTATTTTGGCTTGCAGTTTGAATTTTGATTTCGTAATAATTTAGTTCTCTGATGTATTGATTGCCCTACTTGTTCATGTATTGGATGATCATTCTGGATCTTGGTAGCTTCTATTGAGGGTGATGACAGTATGCAGTCTGATGTACATTTCAGGATTGTGTGCTGGGACCACATGCGTAAGCCACGAGTGGGTCACATGGTTTGGCCAGACCTAGTACTCAACTAGACTAAGCCCTCCTTCTTTGTTTGCTTCTTTTGATCTGTTTTCTACTTGCATTCTTTGATCTAGCACTGATTACTACTTTGATTTATTTGCCTACTCTACTTGTTGGTTTTCCCACACATGTTTTACTCTTGCATCATCGTATGTTTCAATTGCAAACAAACAATCGACATTCAAACGCTTACATAGCCACACAAGCAAGCGAGTAAGTCAGGAAAGACCGATTCGTCGGACATATGGAGGTGCCTAACACCTTCCCCATGCATAACAGGAGTCCTTAACCTTTCGCTAGCCTACCATGACCAATGTGGTGCATCCATTAGGCACGGAGTATGCACACATATTCTTTTGCATTCATTTGTATTATTTTTACCGCATTTTATCACATTCAGTTTTCCTCGTCTCCCGATTCCAATAGACTAGGTGGCGAGTCCATCTTGTTTTCCTTATCCTCTTTTCCTTGGTATTTTCAAGTTGAGTATCCTTTCTCATATTCATGATCTTCACTGCGACCTTATCGGTTCACGAGTCCAACTTTCATACTTGACTTGCGGGTCCATGTTCACCAGCATGGTCACAGTCCTCATTGGGCAAGTTGGCATGCATGCAATATGTTTTTTTCTTTTTCTTTTTTGTTTTTTTTTTTGTTTTTTTACCTTTTTGATTTTATTTTTTTTGTGCTTTTCTAATTTTTGATGCATGATGAAGATGCAAAAAAAGAAACAACAAAGAAAACAAGGGAAAGGATACAACTCTAGTCTCTATTGCTGGCTACTTTATTCATGTTATTGGGGTCATTGGCTATTCTGGCAGTGTCACCAGAATGTTGAGATGGCTGACGCTATTGGCACCTATGAGGCTGCTAGTTTGTGCTTGCTATTGGGGGCCAAAGTGTTGGTGCTCGCAAGACCAGGTTGGTGCACAACAGGCAAGCAAACTCTGGGTCAAGCCCCCCTCGGGAAGAAGGAAACATAAAAGGGAAACAGATTGATGAGATTAGCAGGATTCATTGGGGTAGAGCTGGAATCAGACGAGACAAGGGAAGGAAGAAGACCCCCGAGGCTGCGACATCCTTAGAGTCTAAAAACTCAGGTGAGCATGTGCTAGGCTAGTTCAGGTGCACCAGTGCAGGTGTAGGTGTACGTGCAGGTGTTTGTGTGTGCTCTACCTACTACGTGCTAACACTGATGACCTTCTGGTCAATTAGGTTCTAAATGGCCTCCCACAAAGTGATGCAGCTATCAATCAAATGCTTGACAAGACGATAAAAGCTACAGTACGCACTCATGTCATACCATTGTGGAAGAGAATTCGATAGCAAACAAGGGTTCGAGAGCCTCAAAAATGACTCAACCTTGGGGAAATTGACACTTAGCGGCTTGATAAGCGGAGTGTAGTCACTTTTGGCGTAGCAAGGTGCTTTTGCCTCAGTTGTAGTCCCTATCGAGTTGATGTGATGTGATGCACAATCTTGATAGTGGAAGGTGTGTGTGTAGTGTGTGAAAGGTTAGAAACAGATGTGAATTGACCTGGGTTAGGCCAACTCACTACCTCGGTAGGCTCTACAGAAGATTCGACGCATGCAATGGTTGCCTTGCTGGAGTAGCTGATGCCAAACACGTTGTTGTGGCTACCAGAGATGTTGGCCTGCCTAGCCAATGTAGTGAGCGTGGGAAAATTCCCACTATGTAGTGAGTTTTCCACTCGAGTGCCATCCTGAATCAGGTATGCAAAGGATGTGATGGGTTGAATGTTAAGCAAGGCCTCAGTCGTTGGTTGCACTTCCTTGATGATGATTTCGATAGACTCCTTGTCAAAGAGTCTATCCTTGACTTGGGAGGCTAAGGTGTGCCAATGGCCGACGTACTCCCCCAACATCTTGAAGGGCCTCTTCTGGATTGTGACAAGATCCTTGAGCTTAGGGATCAAGTCAAGGTTGAACGAATACTGATCAAGGAATGCTTAGGAGAGGTCATTTCAAGTCTTGATGGTGGTCATGTCCAACGAAGTGAACCACATGAGTGCAGGTCTGGTTAGACTTTTCTAGAATAGGTGGATCAAGTGCCTGTCGTCACCTTAAAGTTGCACTAGGTCTCCACAAAATGCCTTCAAATGCAATATAGGGCAACCTCTGCCATTGTATTTCTCGAATTCCAAGATGTGGAAATTTGGAGGGAGTGACACCTATGGAAAGTAATAGAAGTCTCGAAACTGGTAGGACTGGTCGTCCCTACCCTACACTTATCAAAGTGCTATCTTTAGATCGTCCATCCTAGCGAGGAGGGCATCTGAGGTTGCTATTGATGAGACTCGTGCAGTTGGGGTAGGTGCCGTGTACGTTGTATGAGTCATGCACAAACATTCCTCTGGATCCACCCTTATGCTTACTAGTGTCGAAGCATAAGGGCCAACATACGCTTGCAAAGGTACAGAGTGTGATGGTGACATGTATGCAGGGGTTTGTATCTAATGCAAAGAAGATGGATAGATTGAATGTTGTGCGGTGTAAGGTGTGGAGTGTGGGAGCAGTAGTTGTTGCACTGACGCAACACCAAGCAACTGGCATAAGGGAAGATGTGCTCCAGTAGAGTCGAAGGGTTGGCCACTAGGTGATGGAGTTGCATGCTGTGTAAATGCAAGAGACAAGGAAGGCACCATGTAACACCCCAGTGCTACACAACAGTACGAGAACTACCCAAGTGCAATAAAAGCAACTAAGCAGCAATATTAAACAAATAAAGCTAACTACCCAGACCTGTGTGCGGCAAGTGTGGCTCGAGAAGATGCACCAGAGTAGACTGCTCCTACA
>JAMKQA010004943.1:0-16016 GCA_024699735.1 Posidonia australis | reverse complement strand
GGCTGTTCAACGAGCCTGGGAGAGTTTCCAGCGAGCTCCAGTGAGGTTGGCCAACGACTGGTGGTGGAGTGGTGGAGATTAGGGTTTTAACCTAAACTCTAGTACCATATTGAAGGAAAAAGATAATATCTGTATATTGTTATTTCTGAAAAAAGAGTTACATATATATAGAGACTATTAGATACCCAAGGATAAATGGTTATCCAATAACCCAACAACCCATAATCAACATTAACATAAACTAAAAGACAACTCTAACAAAAAGTGTACCTTGACATGAGTGTTTTATTTCTTAATTATTATTAGTTTAAGGTATTGATGATCAAAAAAGCCTCATCATTATAGTGCACTTAATATTTTTAAGCTTCTAAAAATAAAAAAGATTGTTTTCACATGCTTTAGAATAAGAACATAATTTATTAAATGTATAATTTCATTTCTGAGTAAGTATCCTTATCAGAAACAAAGTAAAACTAAACAGGAGTATACATTAACGCATTGATGAACCATATAATGTATGTCAAAATGTCCTTTCTAGTAAAATACAAAATTGTATTAAATCATCAATTAGGAATTTTACAAAAAAGATGCAATTGAGTATGTGTATTTATGTTTTATAAAAAAAACTAAGAATTTCCAAATTTAAAGAAAGACGAAGGCCAAGCGATCCACAAATATCCAAGGTAGGTACAAGGTAATGTCTAGGCATGAGTTTTATATAAATGTCTCCTAGGTAGCACATGCCCATTGTCTTGATGGCAAGGTAGGTACAAGGTAATGTCTAGGCATGAGTTTTATATAAATGTCTCCTAGGTAGTACATGCCCATTGTCTTGGTGGCAGAAGACCTTGCCACCTAGAGCTCGTGTCATAAACAATTATTGTTTGATGCACTTAATTATTAACAAGTTTCCTAATTACAAATGAAATGGCATTATTTTGGCTTCAACTTCTAGGTCAACTGTTCAGAAGCTTTGATTTCAAGTGAGACCCACATTTTGGCTATACCAAATGGAAGATTTGATTAAGGGATGGATGGTCAGTCGTTAAGGCTTGTTTGATTGACATACACGGGCTTGTAAATATTTAAGTTAGCCTTAAAGTGGCTTCTGATCTGTGCTAATCCAACTTTGCTATGGAAAGTTATTTTAGTTGCATACTCAATTTGCTTCTTTTGACAAAGTTAGCTTTGCTTTACTTGGAACGATATCAAAATCTCAAGTGGCTCATTTTGATTAACAAAGGCTTCATTTGAGATTATAATGAACATCAAGATTTTAGATATTAGGGTTGGCTTTCCAAAAAATATTGCATGAAGCTAGTTTGATAATGTCAAGAGAAATTGCTCATTTAACTTAGACCATGTTTCATATGGAACCTAGATTGTGATGAAATTCCATTCCAGTATAAATTTCCAAGTTCAGCCATAGAAGTCTCCTCCAGGTAAAGTCAAGTATGAAAAATTATGTATGACATATGTCTTGAGAAATATACAAAACAGCTTCAATCTTTTGTAGACATGACAATCGGACCGAGGCGACCCTGAGCGGTCTAACTCGACTTGTAAAACAACCTAGCTTAACCAGACCCAACCCATGAGAAATTTGGGTTAGGCCAGCCCAGGCCCGAGTCGGGCCACAGGTGCGCCAAGCTCGAGGGCTTGGCCTACTTGGGTAGGCCTAGTTTGGGCCTAGTGTTAGGAACGAGTCGAGCTGAGTCGGTCGAGAAATTTTAAAAAAATACAAAAAATTGCCTCAACATTAATGTTAACGTTGATGTTAACATTCACCCCACCATCAACTTCCTTTTTTTCCCTATTTTTTCCCTCCTCTTCCTCTTCCTTCATCTATAAATACTCTATCATATTTTTCATTTCCTTCCTATAACTCTCTACTCTTCTCTCTATTATCTACTTTGCTACAAGTCTATAATATTCTTATTCTCTTAATTCTCTCATTCTCTCCAACTTTCTTAAATTCTCAGCATTCAAGTGAAGAATACAAGTTTGACTCCAGGTTCCGTTATAACATCGCTCTGGCCTTCAATAACAAAAATTTTTTATTTTTAATCTTTCCAATTTCCCTACTTCTAATCCCTTTATTTTTAGATTTTAGATTTTTTAGGTTAAAGATTTTTTTTTATTATCAACTTTTTTATACATTATAATGACATACCCATTTGAAAATATAAGAAGCCATGATTATATCATTAATCAGGAATCAAACCAGCTTCAAACTACACAAACTATACAACACAATCAACAACCATAAAAAAACCTAGAAAACAAAATTCATGAATTTAAGGACATGTAACCTTGACTTTACAGATGAAAATAGATGTTATTATAATTATTGTAGCATAAGATATAATTGTCTTATAGATGGAGGTGTAGGTAGGCATTTACAAAAATATATAGTTATACATAATAAAGATGATAACATAGATTTAAGACAATCTAAATTGTACATAGATTCTAATGGATTAATGAATTGAAAATATAATACAGAAAAAGCAAAAGAAAGAATAACAAAATTTATAGTACAAGATGAACAACTATTTTCTTTTTCTGAAAATAAAAATTTGAATCTTATGTACAAAATTATTTAAACCTATAATTTAAAGATTATTTTGAGAACAATACTAAAAATATAATTTATAAAATATTTTAAAAAGATATACAAGATTTAATGAGAATATTTTTTAGTTTATTATGTAAAATATCACTGACATATGATGTTTGAACTGACCCTAATAATTTTCCATACTTACGTTTAACTATACAATGGATAGATATAGAATGAAATTTATAAAAAAAATTTAATTGTTTTTAAAGTATTTGATCATCTACATACTGGTAAAGTTATAACAAATATGATAGAAGATATTGTTAAATAATTTAACATATATTATAAAATTAATATAATATCTTTTGATAATACTTCTAATAACATTTATTTCATTGTAGGTATTATTGTCACATTTTAAATTTAATTGTACAAGAATGTATAAATTACGTTAAACTTTATATAGAAAATATAAGATCAGATATTTTATTTATTCAAACATCAACTAAAAAATATCAAGAATTTAAACATCTATGTACAGAAAATGATTTAAAACATAAAAAATTTAAGTTAGATGTTCAACATAAATGAAATTAAATATATGAAAAGTTAATTTTCTGTTTAATTTATAGTAATATAATTACAACATATTATAATGTAAAATCTAATTATTTGTTAAATAATGAAAATTAACATAATTCTAACATAATTCATAGTTTTTTAGAATCATTTTATGATACAATTAAGCAATTATCGAGTCAATATTTTATTATTAGTTCTCTAACTTTAATTAATTTATTTAATATTACAAACATTTTTTAACAATATAAAGATATCTCAACTTTTGTAAATATTATTCAATTAATGGAAGATAAATATAATAGTAATTAAAATAAGCCATCAATGTGGACATGTTCAACATAAGTCATAGACCCTAAACATATATTAGTTAATTGTATGGTACTTATAGATGATATTTTTAGTAACATAAATAAAAGTAAAAGAATAGATAAATTTAATAGTAAAATTAAGGAAACTTTGTATAAATTATTCGAAGAATATGTTGGAAATTATAATAAAGATAGTTATAGTGCTCAGAAATTTAGTTTTATAAGAACGCAAGCTACTAATAGCAATAATAGTTCATTTTGGAGAAGATTAAATAAAAAAAAAGAAAATACATAAAATCAACTATTAATAATGAATTAGAAAATTATTTAGAATTTAAGTTTACTTTTAATGAACCTGAAATGGATAACTTAGATATATTAAAGTGGTAATCTAATACTGTAATTAGGTTTCCCATAGTTTCTAAAATAACTAAAAATTTACTAACAATTTCAACGTTTATTGTAGCGTCGAAATCTACATTTTATACACGTAGAAAAGTTTTAAGTGATAAAAGATGTAAATTATCAGAAAAATCCGTAGAAATCTAATTATGATGCAATTGATCGCCTTTGAGGGCTGAACTTCAATGAAAAATCAGAAGATGAGGAGACTACATCAACTTCAACAGGAATAGATTTTACTTATGATTAATTGAAAATAAATACTTTTTTTGTAAAAATTTTAATTTATATTGATGTAAAACAACAAAATGTAAAGTTTTGAATATCTTATGTATTTTCAATTTTTTATGTATATATCAAATATTTAAATGTTTAATAATAAATAATTTTTTCCCAATTTTTTTTAAAATGGATTGGCCCAATGGACCCCTATCTAGCCCAATCGACCCTCAACCTAGCCTAGTGACGGGCCATGGATCGTGTCGGGCTAGAGATTTATAAAATCTAGCCCAGCCTGGTCCGGATAACTAGACAACATGGCCTGGTCCAAGCCCATCCAAGCTAAGTATTTCATGGTCTGGTCCAACCCGTTTTATGTTACAAAAAGGAAAGCATTCATAAAGCATGAGGAACTAACAAATGTAGTTTGCAAAATAAGAACAAAAAAAAATTTTCGCCCTCTATGCACTTATTCTTTAAAAATCATGTTTACAACACGTGCAACAACAACAATGGTTATTTTTCTTGTTTTTAACAAATGTTTCTTGTTTTTAACATGTTATTTATGAGTTATGACACTAGCAATACATCATGATCAAACCAATTGAAGCGGTTTATTGGACCTCCCAATGGATCAAAGTCTTTACCAGGGTTAGCATCTATGGGAAACATTTACTATCTAATTTTTACTTATTATAGATCCGAAATAACTAAAGCCATTGGTTTTTAAAGATTGGTGTCCATCTAATATTATACCTTAATTTCTTTTTCTCGTATTAATAACCTACATTTCATATATTCAGTCTTCATCCTACTCAATTTAAATATTTGCTATTCTACGGTATCTCTCCACAATTCTAGCTTAGAATTAAGTCTTATCCAACTTTCAACCACTAAGGCAGTATATGCAAATAGATACACCAAGGGATCTAGCTTTGAATTTTCCTTAGTTAGTTCACCCATGACTAAGCCAAAAAGATAGGGAGTTCACATTGATCCTTGATGCAATCCTATTTTATTGAGAATTGTTTTGTCTCCACCAATTGTTTTGATACTAGTCACTACTATAACATAAAGAATTTTTTATTACATCAATATATCCAATAGGTACTCCTCTTCTTTCTAACACCCACCACATTAAATCCCTGTATATTTTGTCATAAACTTTTTCTAAGTCTGTGAAAACCATGTGAAGATCATTTTTCTCAGTTCTAAGCATTTCAATTAGTTTCCTAAGTTGATAATATCTTACGTTGTTGATCTTCCTCCATAAAACCAATTTGATATATTGCAATTGTGGTTTCATGCCATAGTCTTGACTTAATCATACTTTCCCAAAGTTTCATTCTATGGCTCGTTAGTTTAATGCCACGTTATCAAATATATTCTTGTGTACAAGTACCAAAGACATTGTGAATGCTCCAATTTGACCTTTATTAAATTACTATTTACCAAAACATGATTGATTTCACTAATACAAAATTACCAAAAATAACTCAAAGTTTAAATTTCAAATTGGAAATCTTCACTAAAGACCAAACATGATTGATTAAAGTAATATGAAAATACCAAAGAAAAGGTCAATTCTGTTTAAATTTGAAAATTGAAATCTTTCCTAAATTAAAATTGAAATCTCATTACTATCATGATTGATCTAAGCAATATGAAATTACCAAATAAAGATCAATTCTGTTTAAATTTGAAAATTGAAAACTTCACTAAATTATAATTAAAATCTCACTACTGTCAATTTGAAATCTCAGTAATTTTCCTGATTTATAGTTATAAATTTAAATTCAAATCTCCATGTTCACAAATTGCTTCGTAATCAATTATTTTTTGTTTTAGAGCACATGTTTAGTTTTACATTATATTACCGTTTACGAAAAAAAACATGTTTAGTTTTACATTGTTCAACATTTTAAATATTTGAGTTATAACTATTTTTTCAAAATTCTATATTGTTTAATGATTGCATCTTTCTTCAATAGTAATTATTTATTGTAAAATGCACGTGCTTTTCACTAGTCAACAATTAAACAAGCTAGAGCCTGTTACAAAAAAAAAGGCATCGTGTTGTATTACAGACAGACAAATGCAGAGCCTTTGCAGTATATAGAGTTAAAAAATCAAACTTACATACCAGTTCAATGTCCCAGCTTTACCACCAGATGATTCCTCCATCTGGAACATATTCCAGAAAAAGAGCAGATGATAAACAATAGTTGGATATACAAGAAACATAAATATGCTAAAGCCTTCACAAAAATAATTACACAAACAACACGCATTGATCATACCTGCTGGCGACCAGTCTTGGGAATGCTAGCCGATGAAAACTGGGGCAAACGTATGCCCTTGGCAGCATGTTTGCTCACCCTTGGGGATTTAGCCTCGTAGGCAAAATTCACTATTTTAGGCTCGTAATAGAAATACTTCCATTCTCTGTTAATCAAGGCAGCACAATCAAGTTACAAAACGTAATTGTCCAAAAAAAATCGCATTTTTAACGTGTAGGCCCCAAACAGAAATGCATTATCATCTAAGATTAAGAAACCTCTATTAGTACTAATTGAGCAAGAAATGACACATTTTGTCATCTAAAGGAACGAAACAAAGGTCCTTTTTTTTTTTTTGGGTTTCCACATGAGAAAAGGCACAACCTTTTCCTTGTAATAACCAAAAAAAACCATTCTTTTTGAAAACAGGAAGTTGTACAAGATTAAGGAGGAGGGACAGTTGTCAATGCTCACTTCAAGAATGTGATCTCCGACGACGAACGCTGGACTTCTCTGGAATCGACACTCAACGGTTCGTCCCCGCACAGCTTGGAGATCGTGTCGCTCACCTCGAAGAACTTGTCGACGGAGTACTCGAACTCGGAGACCGCGACTTCCTCGACGATGCGGCCTCCTCCTTCCTCTTCCCCATCCATCGCAGGAAGAGGAGCGACGGCAGCCGGCGGCGGCGGCGGCGGGTATGATGGGGAGATGCCGGAGCGGTGTCGAGTTCGAGTCTCCACGGGATAGGGTTTGTATTAGTCGAGTTTTTTATTCTCTATTTATTATTCTACATACTTCGAAGGCTCAATTTGACGTTTTTAGGAAATCATTCATCGTTCATCTCAGCCATTTAACGGTTCATCTCAATTTGACCCAACCCATGGTGGTAATCCATCCCTGAAATTAATTATAAATACATATTGTAGACATCTCGATTTTGAGGTAACTCATAAATGAACTTTCGAGATGTTGCTTTGGATGTGGCAAACATAATCCCATTAGCTAAATCGACCACAAACCTATAGTAGACCCGCAGTCCAATTAGAAATCTAAACAAGTAGGAGAGAGCATTAAGTTGAAGCATCAATGTGGAGCACCTGTTTGGAGCATCGAGCAAGAGCACTACAGTGGCACACCTAGCTGGAGCACTAGGCTGACGCACCTACCTAACGCACCAAGCTGGCACGCAGCCACTTCTTAGACTGCTGACTTTCCACCTCCCATGGCTGTTACCTCCACCAACGAATATGCCTTGGAATCTTCCCAGACTCTTCATTTACGAGGCTCCTTGTATCTTCTAGGAGTTACCCTTGAGAAATCCTATATAAGGACCCCTATAGGCAACCATTAGAAGAGGTTAGAAAACCTTGATTTCAGCAATCCTGATCTGAGCAAGCCATATACTCTTTCCAGCAGCCTATTCTCGTTTTCTGGAGTATTCCCTTGCATTCCAAAGCATCTTCAGCCCTTTCAAAGCAACAATGATCATATTATCTTGGATTCTTTAAGAAGAAACACCTTGGACAAGGTAGGCTCCTCACCTTTCTTCTTTTAAGATCTTAGCTTTTGCACTGAATAAAGCATGCTTTAGACTTTATCTATGGTCTGATTTTTTGCTGTTAACATGAGAGTTCCATGAAGAGATTGCTTGCTTCCTTTGCAATATGTTCTAAATGCAAATCTGTACCTTGTTTGCTAGCATGACTCTTTATTTCTAGTATGGAAATATGCACCTTGTTACTTTTAGGAGTTGTCATTTCTTTCTAATCCTTTGCAATAAGAATCATGATTTATGAACATGCATGCTAGGAGATATGTAGCAAATCAGGTTTTTCCCATATTCATCCTTTACATGTGTTGTTAAAGTTCGCTTCATCTTCTATTTTATCTTTTAGAATCTTATGCAAGCATTTTAGCCATGAACTTATAATTTATCATATTTCTGAATCAAATAATAATAGGTTTGCTTTGCTCATATGCATTCCATCATATTTCAATTTTTTATTATCTGCATAAACTGATTTGCATTAATAAAAATCACTCATCTCTATTCTAGATCAGATTCTGGATCAGATTGCGATCTGATCCAGATTTTATGGGGAGTACCAATCTGGAGCAACTAAGTAGCGCACCAGAGTGGCGCACCAACCCGGAGCACCACTCCGGCGCACCATTCAGGTGCACCAGACTGGTCAGAGAGCAAAACACTCACTTTTGCATCCCTGTTTGCATAGTTTTCCGATGATTTTACGTCTGATTCTTTTGCTGCTGGTTTTCTGACATCACATGGTTTTGCATGCATGTTTTCAGTCCTAAATAACAATTGTTTCCTAGATATTGTCCCCTTTGAATGTTCAGTCCATGGCTAAAATCCGGTAGGCTGTTTGCCACTACTCCAATATGGAGAACCTTTTGCATTAGTCCATGATCCAGAGACATGGTTGAACCTTCTTGCATACATTTTAGCATAAATGGGGTGGGATCTTGTGTGAGGCTACCAGCCCTTGAGCACAAGGTCCACAAGTCATTACACTTGCATTTCTTTCACTTTTAGAGCATATTTTTCAAGTTTTGCAAAGGATTTTGCATGACATGATTTTCTAGAATGCATTCATATGTGACTTTGCACTGTATGGATTTCTGTATTTGCTTTGGCACATCTTTCTGGCCCACACAGGAGCACATAGGTGGCGCACCAGACTAGAGTACTAGTCTGGCGCACTAAGTAGGCACATCAGCCTGTTTATCAGTAGCACACAGCAACTTTTGCATTGCTTTCTAGCATGATTTTTATTTCGATTTGCTTCTGGTTTTTTTGGTTTTCTTCCTTGATATATCGGGAGGATACAATTCTGTTTTTAGCCATTTCCATGCATGTTAGATTGCATTTGGCATATAGCAAAGCAAGGATGATAAAATCGCTCAAAATACTTAGATCCTTGATCTTATTCATGCAATGTGCATCGACGCTTGACCGGATTTATGAGCGATATTTCTGAGCATTAGGACACACCTTGCACTCCATGTTCCCTTATTTTAGCATAAAACACCACTCACTTAGCATGGCATGGCATATCACCCTCGGGCGTACATAAAAGGCTGAAAAGCTGACATTTCATAAGCAAATGAGAAACCTATAAAAGATCGATTTATCAAGCGCACGAAGGTGCCTAATACCTTCCTCGTGCGTAACAGGGATTCTTACCTATTTCTGGTTTTAGACCTCTTCCATTGGTTTTCATATGCATGATTTGAATGATTCTTTTATGGTTTTCCTTGTCTTCCATTTTAATAGACTAGGTGGTGACTCCTGCATTTGCATTTTTATTTTTTTTTTGTCGTGACTTTGCCGATCCTCGTGTATTTGGCCTTTCGCGCCAAGTCTCGAGGTTGTCGTCGATATGGTTACACATATTATATATATAATTATATATATAATTAATTATATATATCTATAATTAATTATATTTATATTAATTAATTATATATATTATAAACCCAACCCGAAATTAATTATAAATACATATTATATATACAATTATACATATATCATTAATTACATATATATATAATTAATTAATTATATATAATTAATTATTACATATTTATATTTAATTATTACATATTTATATATAATCAATTATTTATATTTATAAATGCATATTATATATATAATTAATTATTTATAAAATCCTAATATCTTCCTTTTAAAACTTCATCTTTTATTTTCTTCAAGTAATCTTCCCCCACCTGTCTATTGTCTGCTTCATCTTGACATCTTTTGATCTCTTCCTATTCCATTTTCTAACATTGTTTTCTCTTTCTCTCTCCATTGCATTTTGCTATAAATTATTTTTAAACTTCAAAGTGATAATTTATATTATTCAAGAAATACCAGTAAATCATGTCTTTATCTATAACATAATCATATTGTTTACCATTTTATATTGATTATTAGTGCTGTATATTTTTATACAATATATTATAAATGTAATCTTTAATTTTTAATAAGTACATATAAAATCAGAGAACCGAGAGGGCCCAATCCAAGTTTGTAGGTTGGATTGGATTAGGCCTAGTCTGAGGTTGAATTGGATATGAATCTAAAACTATCTAATCTATATAATTTTAAATAATTTAAGTTCGATTGTGGATTCATTCTTAATCCGACTCAATCCAACTCACGTATACCTCTAGATCAAGTATTGCTTGATCATTTCCTAAACAAGATCTCCACTATTGAGATGTCGCCTCTTGACATAAGCTCTACATGTTGGTCATGCACCTACGAGTAGAAAAAAACTTAGTGAGCGATTTGAGGCTCCAACGTGTGGTGAAGGAGTAGAAGTATCAATGTATGTTCATCGGTGACCCATCCTCTTGATATCTTCCTCTATTTATAGGAGAGCAAGACCCTTCACCACTTCTCTGCCTTTCCTCTAACGACTCTCCTGCGCCAACTGGACGTCTTCAATGTTTGGCTGTTACTAGGGTTGAAAAAAGTAACGGACGATCGTTGCCCTTCCCCTCCCCTTCTAGTGGTCTTCATTGACCACCAACTCACATCTTCCACTTGATCATGAAAATCAAGCAATATATTCCTTTATACACTCCCATTATATATGAGATGTATAATATTATTTTCCTTTTTTATTATTTATGGAAAGTACAAATTTTCATTTCTACTCCCACTATTCATGAGAATGTTCTTCATTCCCATTATCTATAAAAATATTACTTAATTCCATCAAGCCAACAAACTTGATGAATGTTTTCGCTAGAATCCCTTTAGTTAAAGGATTAATAATCATATCATCTATAGGAACATAACTTCATTTTATTTCTCCTTTTTCTACAATATCACGAATATAATGATGTTGTATTTCAATATGTTTTTCTTTTGAACTATTTGCACAAATATTAATAAGGCTAATTGCAGTTTAGTTGTCACAATACATAACTATTGTATTATTATCAAATTAAGGTTTAAATCACTCAAAAACCTTCTAATCTAAACAACATGTGTGGTTGCTGTATTGCAGATAACATATTCAGCTTCCTTACTTTTTATTGCTCCAAGATACAACGCCTCCTCTAAAGATAAACAAGTGTCTCAATGTGGACTTTCCATCATTTTTGTCACCACCAAAATCTACATCTGAATAACCAAACACTTCAAGCTTATCCGCATGATAAGTAATCTTGTGGTGCAATATTCGTTTTACGTATTTCATAATTCTTTTAACAACTTCCCAATGTGTCGTTCTGGGATTGCTTTGGTATCTACTTACCAAACTCACAAAATATGTCAAGTCTAGTCAAGTACACAACATTGCATACATTAAACTTCTAATCGCTTAGGCATATGGTACTTTCAAATGTTGTTTTCTTTTTCTATGACATTAATCATTGCTTAATCTTTTCCCATAAACATATGGTGTAGAGGCAAAAGTGCTATTCTACATTCTGAAATTTTTTAATACTGTACGTAAATATCTTTCCTGATTTATACTCAATGTTCTAGATTTTCGATCCCTAAGAATTTGAATTCTAAGAACATAAGATGCTTACCTCTTATCCTTCATTTCAAATTTCAAGCTAAGTTCTTCCTTTATTTTATTCAACATGTCAATGCCATTTTTAACAAACAAATTATCATTCACTTATAGTGACAATATCACAAACTTGCTCCTATTTTTCCTGATATATACATAATAATCTAATCTATTTGAAATAAATCCCATTTTGATAATTACATCATGGAATTTAAAATATCATTGTCTTGAGGCTTATTTCAAATCATATATCGATCTATTCAATTTGCACACTTTATCTTCATGTCCTTCTACCTGAAATCCTTTAGGTTTTAATATGTATATTTTTTTCCTGTAAATCTCCATTTAGAAATGCAGTTTTTACATTCATTTGATTTAATTCCAAATCTAAATGTGCAACAATAGCCAATATTATTCTTACTGAAGCGAACTTAGCTACAAGAGAGTAAGTTTCCTGAAAATCGATTCTCGACTTTTGTGTATAACCTTTAGTAACTAACTGAACCTTATATTTATCAATAGACCCATCAACCTTTAATTTTTTCCAAAATATCCATTTGCATCCTATAGCTTTCCTGTCATTAGGCAGATCACACAATTCTCAAACGTGATTCCTTTTCATAGAATCAATCTCATCAACCATGGTCTCAAGCCATAGATCTTTTTCATGAGATTCAGAGATATCTTTATATGTCATGAGTTCCATGTGATTTCCTTCCTTATCTGCTAATAAAAAAGAAAGTTCACAAGAGTACAAATGATAATCATCCATCCATGTAGGTTGATACCTTTTTTTTTTTTTGCTAATAAGTGCTACCTATTCTCCATTCCTATTTATAGTTTCATCATTTCCATGTATAGGTTCAATTTGATTTTCATCCATAATTTTCATGGGTTCAATCACATTTTCCATATTCTGCTCCTCTTCATTTATCGAGTCTTGTTTCAGGAGATTATAGAAATAATCATCACCCATTATCATTAGAGGTTCTTCTTTTTCACTTTCTTTTTCTTCACCATCTAGGTTTTCTAGAAAAGTTACATCTCTATATTCAATAATTTCCTTTTCTTTATGGTAAAATTTATAACCAAAAGAATTTTCATAATAGCTTATAAATCTACATTTTAGCGTTCTAGAATCCAACTTATCCTTTAATTGTCTAAGAATAAGTACATGGACTGTAGATCCCCATTTCCTTAAATAATGTAAATTGAACTTTGTTCCAGTCCGCAACTCATAAGGTGTGTTAGGTATAGATTTAGTGGGTATTCTATTAAACACATGATTTGTTATCAACAAAGCTTCTTCCCAAAACATTTTAAAGAGACTTGAATGTGAAAGCATACATCTAACAAAATTCATCAGAGTTTTGTTTTTTCTTTTTGCCACACCATTCTGTTGTGATATATAAGACACTGTAGTATGTCATTTAATTTCATGTATTTCACAAAATAGTTTAAATTCCTTAGAATTATATTCCCCACCTTTATCTGACTTTAACACATTAATGTTTCTTCTAAGTTATTTTTCTACTTCTAGCTTATATTTCTTAAAACATATTAATACCTTACTTTTATGAGATATTAAATACACATAAGCATATCTATAAATATTATCTATAAAAGTCACAAAATATTCCTTGTGATTATATGTTTTAACACTAAGTAGACCACACACATTAGAATGAATTAAGTCCAATAATTCATTCGATCTATGTTATTTTCCAAAAGGTTTCTTAGTCATCTTTCTAACTAAGCAGTGTTGACATTTTTTTAATTGCACATTTTTAACATCGGGTAACATGTTTATTTTTATCAATTGTTTCATTTTAAATTTATTAACATGCACCAATCTCAAAATGCCACAATTCAAATTAAAATAAAAAACACAAGGAATAACCAGAAGCCACATCAATTTCATTTATTTCATTGTTAGTTATAGCAACTCTGAATAAATTATGTTCAGGTATATAAGTTCCCATAGCAAAAACCTTTTTATATTTTCCAATGGACACACTTTTATTGCAAAAACTAACTTCTAGATCATTCTTCATTAGAGCGCTTACAGAAATAAGATTTCATCACATGCCAGGTGCATAGAGGACGTCTTTCAATACCATAATACCATCTCCCAGATCCAATCGATTATGTCAACTCCTTCCACATGTAAATAGATGTTATTTCCCATATAGATGCATTGTTCCTCAAGACTGAATTCTTTAAAGGATTCCAATTCCTTCTTAGTTTTAGAGATGTGTTGAATGTCACCTGAATCCACCCAACAATCATTGGAACTAGGAACTTCAACATTATTACACTCTACCACACCAACAAAAACTTTTTATTCTTTGAATTTTATTCCGAGAACTTGCCTTTATTTCAATCCTTATATAGATAATTTGCCCTGAAGTGACCATATTGGCCATAAGTATGACAAAAACCTCGTACTTTCTTTCCTTGTGCTTGATTTGGCCTGTATTGGTTTCTATTTGATCCATTCTTTCTTTATAATTGTCAATTGTTGTCTTCTGAAAGGTAGCAATTGCTACTTCCATATTGGTTTTGTAGACATCTCGATTTTGCAGTCACTTGGCAACAGGCTCCCTTGGATGATGCTCTGATTGTGACCACCAAAACCCTAGCCCACTTAAGCCCACACAAGCCCATTCAAGCCCACACTAGTCTACTCTGACCTAATTAAAATTAATACCAAACAAAACACATTTAAAACTTAAAATTAATCAAGTAAAAGCCCTAATTCAAGACAAAATCAAATAAAATCCACTTAAAATCTAATTAATCAAACAAAAACCCTAATTCAAGTCAAAATCAAATAAAATCACTTAAAATCCAATTAAACAAACAAAAACCCTAATTAAGGTCAAAATTCATTTAAAATCCAAATTAAAACCCTAATCAAGTAAAAGTTAATAAAATCCATTACAAAATTAAATCTAATTAAAAAGAAACCTTAATCCAAGCAAAATCAAGCAAAAACCAATGAAATCAGAATCTAAATCAAAATCTTAACAAAACAAAAAACAATTAAACCAAAATTTAAACTAAATTCCTAATTAAGTCAAGTAAAAACTAATTAAATCTAAATTAAAACTCAAACACAACTTTAATCCATTTAAATTTAGAGAAAACCCCCAAAATAATAAAACCCTGAAAAACCCTAATCTAAAATCAATTAAAAACCTAAAATAATTAAAACCTAAAAAAAAAAGAAAAAACCTTAATCACTTAAACAAACTCAAATCCCTAATTAAGATCCAAAAGCCCTAATTAAATTTCCAAACTAAACTTAAAACTAAAACTCAAAATCTAAATTAAAATAATTAAAATAAACCATAAAAACCTAATTAAATTCAAAATCCTAATTAAAAGCCAATACCCTAAAACCCTAAAATAATCGAAATTCTAAAAATCTTTAAGTAATTAAAACCTTAAAAAACCTTAATTTTGAAACCAATTAATTAAACCAAAATCAAGAATCTAATTAAAATCATAAAACCAAAATAAAAACTTAAAATCAAAACCCTAAAATCCCTAAAAAAATCCAAAGCAAAAACCAGAAAAAGCACAGCCCAATCGCAGGCCCAATACCCCATTTAACCACCTAATCAACAACTTAGGAAATGAAGAAAATAATGCTGGCCGTCGCCGGTGTCCCCCGCAATCTCTCGCATCATCTCTGACGGAATCTCCAAATCCCGGAGCAGATCCTTGATCCTTCCGTGATCTCCGGCAGCTCTCCTCCAGCTCACACAAGCATCGAACGGCATCCAAGCCCGCTGAGGAGGATCGACAACATGGAGAAAGCTCACCAGAGTTTAAAACATCTCACCGCCGACAGACCAAGAGGGAGCCCTCAGCGTGCGTAAACCCACCTCTAGAACTCAGTTAATCGACGAGACCAGCGGAGTGTAGGATCGAATAGCTCCTTTAGAGGGGGGGTGAATAGAGAATTAACACTTTTTAATTACTTATATCAGTTTTTACAGGTGAATGAAAAATTACATGTAAGGAGATTATTTTATACGTATAAATAGCTTTAACTACTCAAGCAATCAATATAACATACAAGAGAAAGATGAGAGCA
>JAMKQA010004942.1:0-19254 GCA_024699735.1 Posidonia australis | reverse complement strand
GCAACCATGATTACTTGTCCCATTATTATTTTATACATGGGACTCCACGGCGCACGTGGAAACCATTGTGCTTGGCATCGTTGCCCAAGATCTAGTCCTATAAGAAAGGTACCAGGATGGACGGTGGTGATTCGCCTAGGGCTTTATTTGAAGCCTGGTTGGGTGACCTCGACGTCCCATTGGCCGTCGACTTGCCCACCCCGGGAAGGTGCTGGTCGTTACCTAACCCAAGTGGAGTCACCTGGCAGTACGGTCACCAACCATTTGCTTTTTGAAGGGGAAATTGATTGCTAACTATTAGGCTCCACAAGTGATTTACCCAAACAAACAGTTTTGACTTAGGATTGTTATTAATCGATTGTTTGTCTATTGTTACTGTAGATCAATGAACAGATTAGAGAGTTGTAAAATTCAACTCCATAGGAGGAGCTGTTGTGGAAGTTGCCATATGGTATAAAAAAGATTAATCTGTGAACATAACTACTACCATGGAAGATCCATACCCAGTCATTTTGTGTTTGGTTTGTTGTATTATGATCGGATTCTGGTAGATAAGATATGTTGTGTTTGATTTTTCTACTTCCCGTCTCGCTTACTTGCTACCAATCTTACACTATAAGGTAAAACAAAAAAAACAAGGTGACGGCATCCCGGTCTGGTAGTTGCATTGGCAATTGGCGCAAGTAGCGCAGAGAGACGAATAGATATATTTAATGGTTTGATTTGATTATTAAAATTTAGAATGATACATAATAATAATTGATTCTTGATTTTACATATAGTTAATCAAATCGAATTGAAAATATTATATATATATATAATATAATGTATAAATATCAACCATTGGATTAAAGGAAGATAAGTAAAAAGGAAAGAAATATTGAAAAATTAGTTAAATCAATTTATTTGATACATATAATAATTTAATCCTTCTATGGCAAGATTAAACATTCTATATTTGTGTTCATGTTATTTTTGATATGGATAATGTAAAAAATGATGAGATGATTCACTTAACATATAATATTATATACAAATACAATATTCACTTACGTATAGATTGAAAATATTATATACATATATAATATAATGTATAAATATCAACCATTCGGATTAGACGAAGATAATGTAAAAAATGGGTTGATTCACTTAACATTTCTTTTCGTTTGTCGTGTAATTTTACGTTGTAACAGATTAATTTGATTTGAATTTAAATTTAAATCATTTTTTTATTTAATTATGTACTATTAAAAAATTATATTTTTAAAATATTTTTTATGAATATTTAAGTTAAAAATAAAAAATCAAACAAAACCCAACCGACTTTTGAATAGTTCAATTTTAAATACATACAATACGATTTTAATATAATCAGAACACGAAACGATTCATAATGTTTGTCAAAATTGAATCGAATCATGTATAATCTAGAGACGATGGACCATAATGCGCCACAAATATTAATAAAATAAAATAAAATAATATGCCACAAATCACCAAACATCGCGGCCCGCTTCCTCACGTCACGTGACCTCACCTGTCCCTCAAACGCAGAGAACGACAAAAACAACAACAACCAAAACTACAATTCCTCCCACTTTCCTCTCCGCCAAAACTCCCACTCGTATAATAGACCCACCACACCCCTCCTCTTCCTCCTCCATCTCCAACTACCACCACCACCTCCTCCTCCTCCTCCTTGATGTCGTCCACTGCTGCTGTGAGATTTTCCCCGTCCTTCCCTTCCTCCTCCTCTTCTCCCTTCGACAACTCCCGGTTCCGTTCCCGCGTTCGTGGAGTGGAGTTGACGAGGCATGGGAAGAGGAGGGGAGGTGGGATGGTGGTTGTTGCGGTGGCGGAGCCGATCTCGTCGGGGTTCCGGCAGAGGACGGGGATGATGAAGGAGGACCTGTGCGATGCGGAATGGAGGGAGAAGTACCAGGCGGAGTTCGAGAGGAGGTTCGACGTTCCGCACCTCACCCACGTCTTCCCCGACCTCCGGCCGATTCCCTCCACGTTCTCACGCAAGAGCAGGTGCTGAATTTTAATTCTGGTTTTTGAATTTTTTTTTTTTCAGTTTTCATCTGGACGATACAGAGTAGCGCACGGGAATTGATCATTTGGATGTGGATTCTCTCTCTCTCTCTCTCTCTCTCTCTCTCTCTCTCTCTCTGTTGACCTTTTGAGTACCGGGTCATATTCGAAATTTGAATTTTTGACTTTTTTGTCACGGTGAATGTGGGATTTTCCGAGATGGATTTTCGATTTTTTCCATGGATTTGTTGTTTTTCCCTTCGTCGGCTTGACCTTCACGTTGAAACTTGGTTTAGTTTGATGGAAGAAAATACAGGAAGCACAGATGTCTGTTTCATTGGGTGATAATTACGTTCATGTCATCAATACTGTTATCTATTTGTGATACAGGAAACCGTTGTCTGATGACTTTTCCAATGGCTATCCATCGGACGAGCGGTATAATCCATACATCAATAACAACGACAGAGTGCTTCTTAAGGTATGGTAATCATATTTTTACTTCATTATTTCCTGCAGACTATCTGTAGTTTTTGTAGTATTTCACTGACACCTTGAAAGTTTATGGACAATATGAAAGAAAGGAAACCAAGCTTTCTTCATCTAAAGTTTGTTTTATTTTAAGGTCAAAGGAGATAGGGGGAAACTTACTTTAACCTACTTAAGAATAAAGAATGTTACAGGCCCTAGTAGTTATTTTTTATATCACGCATCAAATTTCTATCAGAAGTTACCATTTCTGACTTCTTTTACTTATCCCTTTTTATTTTTCCCAAGTCATTTTGCCTTCTTGGTTAATAATTCAATTATACTATGAAAATGAATACAATATGAGACTGGAAATGTTCACTATGATCTTCCATTTCATTGGTCACAAAAGCATGCCATAAAGATAAACATGGTTTATAGCACAAAAGAGGAAAGTAAACATTTTTTAGCTAAAAGGTGGGTATTCATCTATCATGAAAGGATTTTATCACATCAACTTGGTACATATTTTCCAATCTCACCATTTTCATGTAAACTTCTAACACAATTTTCCAATATATTACTCGTCTCCAGGTCATACGTTACTCATCTCCTACATCTGCCGGTGCTGAGTGCATGAACCCCTACTGTTCTTGGGTTGAGCAATGGTAATTACAGTTTTTACTCTTATTCATCTGTCAAGTGTAATCTACCAAAAAATGATTACAGGTATTTTCGTTCAAAATCATTAACCAATAATTTGGCACATGGCAAATATAAGTAATCTTTACGGACATTTATTAACCTGATCGAGGAGTTTTATGCTTTCATTAGTATTGGGAACATTGCAAGGTTATTTTTTGTGCTTGCATTCTATATTATTCTTCAGATTCTGAATTCTTTCTAGAAGTTGTCAATCACCAGTAGCCAGTCTAAGAAGTTGAACTCTTAGTTTGTGTCTTTTTCCTCAGTTGTATCTTCTTTATGTAGGGTGCCTCATTTTCCACATGGTTGTATCTTCTTTGAGTACTATTCTGAATTCCAGCTATCTACTATTCATCATTTGGAATGCATTACTCATTCACAACACCAGGTGTATCATAAAATACAAGATTTTTGATAAGTTAAAGTTGCCACTTCAGTGGAAATCCTCATTGGAAGTTATAGCATCATGACAGCCGTACGTGTCGACATATCTTGTGTTTCAAGTTAATATTAATTAGAATACAGAGCCGAACTTTGCACTCGATCAATTGTTCTTGGTTGTTGTTCTCAACATATAGGATCCATCGAGCAGGGCCAAGAGAAAAGATTTTTTTCAAGCCACAAGAAGTAAATGCTGCAATTGTGACCTGTGGAGGGCTTTGTCCTGGACTCAATGATGTCATACGACAGGTATGCTTTTCCTGTCTTTATTCAAATGTCAGACAGCATGCTTAGCTGTTGGGTTGAAAATGTGATCAAGCATATTGAGTTGGGATTTTAACTTGAACACGTCATGTTTTGAGCTCTATACATGAAATTTTGGACCATTTTTGTTCAAAACTACAATAAACTTGTTTTTACACTGGGAGTAGATTGGCAGTGAAGCTGGGAAAAAGAAATCAGCATTCACTCTATTAATGCATATTAAACACCCAATATCACTGAAATAATATATTTGAGCCTTATCTTAATTTCATAATGAATAATTATGGGATTTTACAAGCAGAACATCATCACATATACAGAAAATGGGATATGTCAAAAAATTGAAACTATAAGATGGTTATCACATGTGAAAGATGAAACATTTATCCCTTTCAGTCAAATGATTAATTTTCAGATCTTTAGGAGCAAATATGTTATTATTCTCTATCTTGTAGATTGAGTTGCTGTTTGCGATTGCTGAACGAAGTTTATGCTTTTTCCTTTTGAATCTGTTCTGCTAATATCTTTTTTTTTTTTGGGTAACGAGGGAAACCTGGGAGGCCCCACCAGTTCTGATAGGACCTGCCAGTAAACCCTGGGCCGAGCAGGCCCCACTGGCCACTCTGAGTCACAAAAGTCGTAGGCCCAATCCATTGAACCTAGGCGGGATAAATTTGAAATCTACGAGTCCATGGGTTTCGAACTTGAGACTCCAGGAGTAGGAGAGCCCCTGCAACCGTGGTCCAGCCAACTGCAACCGTGTTCTGTGAATATCTTATTCTATATAAAAGGACCTGATTCATATCACTAGGTGAAAAGGTTGTGTAATGGCTGGTAGTAATTCCAAAGGAAAAGAAGAAAGGAAAATATTGTATCAATAAATAGCATAGTACAATATGATGTTGCCTTGATTTATTATGTCTGAGAAAAACTAGAGGCCAAGAGCTGATAAGGTAAGAGCTAATCTAGTTAACATTGAGCTTCATAGCCCATTCATCACTTTATTGTGAAACACCAGATCTTCCCATTTTGGAAAAAAAATCCATCCATATTCTATTTGTGGGGTTTTCAGTTGGGCTGTTAGGTAATTTGAGTAATTCCTTAATCTTCTGTTTATGTACGTCAATAGACTGTACTATAAGAACTTGTTCACTGCCACTCTGTCCAATTTTGAACTACAAATGCAAGCATTTGTTAAACACATGTGCAATTACTCTGGTTACTCTTCACTTTTTATTTTTGGTTGGGTTAGGGAAAATGGGATCTCCACGAAAAACAGGGTGTAATGTATAACAAGAAGAGATTACGTGTGTACTTCGATCTCCTCTCCCCCCCTTAACATGCAATAGTTAGGAGAGGAGGGATAGAGTTCTCTCTTATTCGACTTAGATCAGAACAAAGAACCCATCCTGATACCATGTAGAAAGAGAAATGAAAGAAGATATTCATTAATCAAAAGACACTATCCTCTTATATAGAGGATTAAACTAAAGTACATTAGGAAACATAATCAAACTATGAAACATAGTCATACTACGACAGAGATAATCTAAATATCCTTGTTCTACTCTAAGTCAAGGGTGATGCACAATTTTCTATTTTAACTGTTAGTTTTGGTGAATCCAGCTATAAGCTATGATTATATCATATTCTGACTTAGTGAATAGATTATTAAAATGTACAACCATCATGGAAATGATCAAGGAGTTTCAGATTACTACTTGAAATGACAAACTGATTCTTGCCTCATTATACTTTTTCTAATCAATTTAGGTGTATTCTGACTTTCTCAGTGACTTGAATATTGTACATCAAATATCTGTCAAATTAACAAGATTCCAAGATGTTGCATGGAATCTGTAGTATTTGTAGCAAGGAGTTGCTACGTCTGTATAGGTGCTTGTAGATTATCATGGCGATTCGTAAGTCTTATGGAGCCTAGTGGATTGGTTTTTATTTCCTTTGCTAGTAATATGATGGTAGTATCGTATAGTCTGATGCTTTACTTTTTAATGTAATTATATCCCATGTTTCAATATCTGTATCTCCTAAACGATTATTATTTTGCTTTTGTAGATTGTTTTAACACTAGAAATTTATGGAGTGAAGAAGATAATTGGAATACCATTCGGTTATAAAGGCTTTTCTCACAAGGGCATACCCGAGATACCAGTATGTTATTCTATATTCCTTGCAACTTGTTATAATAGAATTTTCAATTCTGCATCTTAGATGTGACTTGAGGTTCCTAAGTCATAATCTAGTTGTCTACTTTGTTTCAGAATAAATTTCGTATTTACAATATATGCTCTCTTATGCATTAGTGAATTGAATGTATTTGCAGTTGTCTCGTAGAGTAGTTGAAAATATTCACCTTGGTGGTGGAAGTGCATTAGGTGTTTCTCGTGGAGGGCCCAAGGTTTCTGAAATTGTAGATGACATAAAGGTACGGCTAATCCTCACCTATTGTATGTTTTTTTAAAGATTCTTGTTACCCTTTCTATGTCCTAGTATTGAGCATAGCACATTTTGATTGGAGACTTGCATTTGATTCCAGGAAAGAGGAATAAATATGCTATTTGTTTTGGGGGGTAATGGTACACATGCTGGTGCAAATGCGATACAGAATGAGGTAAGTTGGTTTTAGATATTTTCAATAACTATTCCAACATAATTTTTTAGTCTTTTATACTGGATGATCACCATCCATATCCTTAACAAAACAATCCTAGACATAGAAGTCCATCCCCTTTACAGGGATTGCTGTGTCTTTCTTGGGTGAACACCAAGTTCAGATCTGAATTTCATAAAAGTTAGTATGATGGCAACCAACTTTTGTCTTGTTTCCAATTTCTATTCCACATTTTACATGGAAATGACAGCTTAACCACTTCGTACCATCAATGCAAGCTTACTCTGAAGTTGTTTGGATATAGTGTCTCAGGAGACGGATGAAGGTTGCTGTTGTTGGCGTTCCTAAAACCATTGATAATGATATCCTACATATGGATAAGACTTTCGGTTTTGATACTGCCGTTGAAGAAGCACAAAGAGCAATAAATTCTGCATATATTGAGGTTTTTTCTTGGTTCATTTAGGTTTCTTGTTAGTCACCTACTAATATTGCTGGATCATGTGGAACTGGAAGTTTATCCTTAATTTGATGCTTGATTTCATACAGGCACGCAGTGCATATCATGGTATTGGCATTGTAAAATTGATGGGCCGAAGTAGTGGATTTATAGCAATGCAGGCATCACTAGCTAGTGGGCAGATAGATATATGTTTGATTCCTGAGGTACACCTTCAAGCTATGCATATCGCTGTTAATCACAACTCACAAATGGATATGAGAATTGCTCAATTTCCCTTTCTTGTGAAGGTACCATTCAATTTGCATGGTCCACATGGTCTTCTTAGTCACCTACGTTATCTAATCGAGACGAAAGGATCTGCTGTATTATGTGTTGCTGAGGGAGCTGGTCAAGTGAGTTATTTTTATCCCATGTTCCCTTTTATTGGTTTGCAAAGATCAAGTCAATCAAGAGCAAGTCTTACTTTGTTGATATGATTTATTTGTTCTTTTAAATACTCAACTTAATGTTGCGAATGCTGCATAAGTGTTTAGGCTTCTTATAGGTAATCAATATAGGTAGCCACTTCTAGGTGAGGCAAAACCTTTTCTTAACAGCTAAACTTATAAATCATTGGAAAAGATGTGGAATATAACTGTAGTTATAGTGTTTTGCTGGAAGCCTCTAAATATAGTAACATGGTATGGAGTCATGCTTCTTTGCAAGATCCCAAATGCATCCTTTTCTTTTGCGCTCTCATTCGTAGTATCAGCTATGTGGAACTTCAACTTCATTGTTAGTTTGTATGGTGGTATAGCTTATGTAATACACATAATAGAAAATTAACTCTTCATGTCACAGAATTTGGTCGGAAAAACAAATGCAAAGGATGCCGGTGGAAATATCATTCTTGGAGATATTGGTGTGCATATTCAACAGGAGGTTAGTTTCCTGTAGAACCTAGAATTAATATTGAGATGGTAATTGCAAAATAAGAAATTGTTTCTTATAGAATCATTGCCAAATATCCTCGTAAACTTTGTGAATTGTGGATAACTTTGCAATCGGTTTTGTCAACTGTGAATGATTGCTAAGCCTTTTATATTATTATTTGATATATTTATGTTCCTCAAATTTACCAAAATATTTAAGAAAACATAATAATGTTGATATGCGGCCAATTATGTAGTGCAATCAAAAAAATGTGCTGGTGCTGCAGTTATTGGCAGAAAATGTCAGGAATTATACATTAATGGTGATCATGTATAAAGTGCATATGTGTACCTTAGTCGATAATTACATAAAGTTTTATGTTCTTTTTTATGAAAACCAAGTGTTATTTTGATAATATTTATTACAAAAATAATGAAAAACTCGTATAAATCTAAATAAATGTTCTTAGACTCTTATGCAGTCATACATTTTGAGTAGCTATGAAATTAAATAAATACAGTAACAATAATGTCAACATGCATAAACACAATGATCAAACAATTAACGTATGACCATTCAACTTTTTAATCTTTGTAGACAAAAAAATATTTCAAGGAAATTGGTGTTCCGGCTGATACAAAGTATATTGACCCCACATACATGATCCGTGCATGCCGTGCAAATGCTTCTGATGGCATTCTTTGCACTGTTCTTGGACAAAATGCTGTAAGTATCATTTCTTACACATGCAATCTCCTTCCTTAACGCACATGCAAATCAATTAATTATAAATTTTTGATGAAAAGGTACATGGAGCATTTGCTGGTTACAGTGGTATTACAGTCGGAATATGCAATACTCATTATGTTTATCTTCCCATCCCCGAGGTCATTTCTCATCCAAAACAAGTTGATCCCAACAGTCGCATGTGGCACCGCTGTCTGACTTCAACAGGCCAGCCAGATTTCATATAATTATTAGCTGTTTATAATTTAAAAGGTTAGTTTTAGTGTCTTCACTACTATTGTAGTATTGGTTTTTAATTTATATGCATTTTTAATTCTCTTAATATGTTTTTCAGGTACAAGATGCATTTGTCATGTGTATAATTTGACAAATAACTGAGCAGCTCGACCTTTTGCTTTTAATGCAATTTTGAACTCGCGGGCTATATTGGCTTAGTCATTGGATTACAGGATTTTACAGTGAGCCTGATGGGGACGTACGACACAGATTGTGTCCTGCAATTCTTATCTCTCAAAATGTATGTATTTATTGTATGAGGCTTTGAGAAAATAAAACGAGAAAGGCCGACTGACACTTTACTCCTTTTTTTTCTCTCCCAAATCGCATTTGATGTTTTTAATAGTGGGGAGTCACTTTACATCATCCATATATATATTTGTTAGGATGGCCTTTACGGCCAGTGGCGATGGAGTTTAGCCCAAGAGGATTTTGCAATGATGCAAGATTGCGAGAATATTGTCTGGCAAAATTCTGCCAAAATTTCTTGCTTTTTTAGAGATAGAATAAGATATGTAACATCATTTGAATCCTAGTATATATCTTGATTGGTATCTCATGCGCTTTTTCGTACTAAAAAAATTACAATTTGACATGCTACTTTGTCCTACTATACATAATAAGCATTCATTTGAGAGCATCATGAGAGATTTCATATGTTCCCGTTAGACAACTGGATTACCTGTGGACTGTTCTTAATTCTTATGTACAAATTTATTGGATGGGATTAAAATGTTGGACAGGGCTGAGGTCTCAGTGCTTTGTAAAATCAAATATGGAGGAGAATACAAATTGAAGAGAATAGTTTGGGAAAAAAAAACATTAGAGTTAAAGATATATTAAAACTTATATTTTACCAAAAGCTCCAAGGCAAGCAACCGGGAGGTAGATTATTGCTTTTGTTCACACAATTTTGTGATTTGGAAGTTTCTCAAGAGGCTTGTGGAACAAAGTTTACTTTAGAAGCTAACTTTGGTAGAATCTAATTTTCGAAGTAGTTCTAAACACTTTTAAAGTCTAGAAAGTAAAGAATGGAAATTTCCTTCTAAATACTTCTGAATGGCTGAAGAAGGAGAGACTAGTCATGAAATTTCCTTACCAAAATTTAAGAAAAACACTTGAATGGAAATAATGAAACAAGCTATACACACAAGCAAAGAACTCGTATTTCTACAGGAAATTGTGTAATTGTGCATCTCAAGATACATAAAAATATCTCACACCTAACAAAGATCACATACATAGATAGAAACAAGCAGCCAACAGGAATATGGTATCTGCTTCATTTCTCTTATTATATACTACTTACAGGTCTCACAGTTCTAATACCATCGTCAGCTCGACACTGCTTCAGTTGGAAATAAAAACAAACACACGGGTCGATTATATTATTATAGTACTTCCAGTGCACATTTTGATCTAAAACCTGCTATTTCCCTGACAATTTAACCACATGGGGTAACTCTAACCATGCTTATTTCTTTAAATAAATGCATAATAATTCTTTTTAGGAATGGTATAAAGAAAACTGATGCTTCTCAGGTCCAGAATCTTTGCTAGCCAATGGCATTTTCTACTGGTTGGTTGTTGGGGCTGTCTGATAATAGATGTTTGGCTCCATTTGTTCACTGCCATATGAGCTGGTTTCCTTGGAATCTATTGACAAATCCTAACATAACTCCATACTGATTAACACGTGTTTTCCAATATAAATCATTCATAATCTGAAATCTAAGCATGAAATTAGAGCCTAGAGCTATCAACGTAACACAAGCTTGAAGTTTAAATCTCTGGATCATTACTAATATGCTATAAAGATATCCAATGCTGGGGGTCCCCCTTCCAACTGGAGCGAGCTGGAAACTAGTGCTACGGACTTTCTTGGTTCATAGCAAACCAAGTGGAGTCACCTGCCTCGCCCTTTTCTCCACCAGAAGCACCTGGTGGAAAGAGCCATACAAGAAAAAAGCAGCAATTTTCACAAGAGGAAAACAGCTTGCTTATGGTAGACAACGTGGGTTCTCCTGCTTTCCTTGATATCTGCAGGAAACTGGCCAATTGAAAACCTTGACGTATGTATGTGATGGCCACAGATATCAATGGTTTACAGTTAAGAGGAAACATCATTTCCTCCGTCTAAGTGGAGACCAAACTATAGTTATTCATCCGGACCTACGTGCCAGGGGGCTCCAGAAATATCGTATCACGTTGTTCTTTTGAGCAGATACCATCATCTGTATTTATTATGACGTTTGTCGGTCCATCACAATCTCATATTAATGTACGAGTTCTCAAGAAATATATTGGCACTGGCGCTGCGGTTTCTATATCGCTTGCATCATACTTTTCACGGTTTCCACATATATGTGATACTAGCAAGCTAGTGGAGGTGCGCACAACGAACATGGGGAAATAGAGACTTTCACGTTTAATAATTCAAATAGAGACACAATCGAAAGTGGTTTTAGGCGTAGCTGCAAAAGCCTGCAAACCTTATGGGGTGTTAATGCAAAAAGATTAAGTACTGTAAGATGTATAGTTTTTAACAATTCAAAGGACAGAAATAACTGGTATTGTTTTCTTATACAAGTAAAATCTAAGAGTGTACATTTGTCGGCTCAAATCGCTAAATCTAATCAAGTTTTACGATTTAGTTTTTCTATAAACAACGATTCGGTTTACTTTGAGAATTTTATGAGCTGAAAAGACATAAATCAGTTCGATTGGAGGAGTAGGTTCAGCTAAATCAGATCAAACCGATACATATTCATACATATCTATATCTACACACACATACATATCATTAAATATCTCAAATATATGCATGAATTTATATTTTTATTCAAATTAAACTTGATAAGAGATAAACAAGTATGGTTTTAGAATACTATTATATATTATTTTTAATATTACTTTAAAAATTATTTTCTAAGCTAATAAAAACATAATATATTTAATCATGTGTTGTATATTACCTAATTATTGATCAATATTTTATTTATTTTAGCCTTACAGATCATAACTAAAAAAATGAACAATAAACTATGAACCGAACTAAACCAAAGCAGAAATTTAATGGTTCAGTTTGATTTAGTTTTAATAATTAATTAAATGGTTCGGTTTGCTTTTAATTTCTTTCGAATCGATTAACATAATTCGGTTTGTGATTTTGTTCAAAATCGAACAAAATCGAACCATGTGCACCCTTGTTAAAATCCATGGATTCTCGATCAAGATCCTTGAATAGTGTGTTACATTCCTCACCTCGAGTTGAGAGAGAGGTTCGCGCAAAAATTAAACATTGCGTGTAGGTATGAAAGGAGTGTCATGATATGGACTAACATGTAAGGAGCAGTTAAGGTCCAAGTGACAATGCTAGACAGGCAAATTGTGTGCAACATGACCAAACGGACCATGCACTGGCATTGATTGGGTAGGGCATGCGCAATCAAGGAGGGTCACGGATCACACGTGGGTTGATTAGGTGTTACATTGACTGTGCACTGATAACACGTTATGGTACACGAGTGAAGAGAGTTCAAAGCTCATGATGGTGTCTAAGTCAATGGGAAGTATTACAGTCAAGCACAAGTAATTAAACTTCATTGGCATTGATTGGGCAGGGCGTGCGCAATCAAGGAGGGTCATAGGTCAGACGTGGGTTGACCAGGTGTTACATTGATTGTGCACTGATAACACGTTATGGCACATGAGTGAAGGGACTTCAAGGTTCATGATGGTGTTTGAGTCAACAAGGAGTATTACAGTCAAGCACAAGTAATTAAACTTTAATGCGTAGGCTTGATGAAGCTTTAATGCATAAAAATATTAGTGCTGAGATGTGAGGTTTTATCATGGAGATTAAAGTCAGGAATCAATGTACATTAGTGTGCGCGAGTGATGGAGCTTGATGGTACTTCAATAATGGAGCTGAATGATACTTAAGTGTGCACGAATGAAGCTTTAGTATGCACTTAAGTGTACATGAGGTAAATGTGCCGTTACGGTCAAGATATATTAACGTATGCTTTCATGTGCGTGTAATGAGCTAAATTGATTGTAAGCAATTATGGAGATAATTGTGTGGTTGTGTGTCCATGTGTATATAAATACATGTAGAGGAAGAAGAGCACAACAACGAAAGAGTGTGTTGTGCCTTCCTTTTCGACTTTGTGCACAAGCTGTTCTATAAGTGATATAGAAAAGTGAGCAATATTCCCTATATCCTCTAGTCTTTTACTATAATTGTGTGTGTATGTTATTGTACAAGTAATTTGAGGGTGTGTACTTGTACTATAGGAGTTCTTGAGTGGGTGAATTACAAGAGAGAGATTGAATTGAAGTTATATGGTTAAACCAATTTAGTACCGTACACTTGATTTTCTAATATCAAAGAAAAAAAGGTGTAACACAGTGAATACTGTTGTCTTTAGTGTTGGTCTGACTTCCTACTGTGCTTTATTTTCTCCATCAACCATTTAATAATTTTCAATGGCTACTAGGTTTTATTATTAGTTGAATTATTTAAACTGAATTATTTAAACCTAGATATCCTCCTAATTAAGACTTCCCCTTATCCCTATTTGAGGTTAGGTCATGGTCGTAAAACATTGCAACTTAAAAAGAAAGTGCATTTCTTTGCTTGAAAGTCAATATGCAACCAAGAACTTCATTTTATCACAAACCTTGGGCGGACACAACAACCATGAGATGCTGGTAGGAAGACATTGTGTCTGGTCAAGGTTTTAGTCTCGTTTTCGTTCAATCTCGTAGATATGAATACATGTTGTCTACTTTTGTCTCAGTACACATTGAAGCAATAGTGGTAGGTAGTTATCCCTAGTGCAAGTTGCTTTCTTCTCAAGACTGAAACTAATGAAGTACAGACGTGGGCGTCCCCTCCATCGGAAGGGTTCTGGTCGCCTCAAAGAATCCGATCTGCTTCATCGAGCCACCCGATTTGACTGGGTAGCTTTCAAAGAGCGCCTCCTTGAAGAGGACCTCTCTGATGTATCCTTACCTCCTGCTAAACCTCGCTGATCTGGGAAACGCATCAGGTCGGTAGCAAAAGGGCAGGTACGCGGCTATGGGAAGGATCTCTCTTCCCTCCTTGGGCCTGAACCAGATATTTCTACTGGTTCCCCCTCTATTTCTGTTCCTCCTTGTTCTTTCGATGATCTGTTGAAAAGAACGAGACTTGCTTGGAGCAAGTCAGGCAGATTTCTATGTTTGCATATCTCTGCTGGTATTTCCCCTATTTTACTGACCTTGTTAGGGAATCGTCCTAATATGATCATAGACTCTGTGTTTCTTTCTTGGAACATCTTCATTTGCTGGATTAATAACCTTAAGATTTGTTATCTTGATGAAAAATACTACTCGGAATGTGCATCTGTATGCTCCAAATTCTCCTTGTATTTTTATGCCAAGCTTAACAGTGACAAAGATAAGGGTCCTGTTAGGGTTGAGACCAATCGGGAGGAACACTATCTTTGTAGTGATTTGCTTACGGATGAAATATTGCCTGACTATAGTAGTAAAAAATGTTTAATTTTGGAAGATATTATCCCTTCTTCATCTGATGAGTGTATCAGTTCTTCCTCCTTTTTCTCTCCGGCGAGCAACAAGCCGGTTGGGGATCGTCGGAGTTCAAACCCATGTAATTGGCGGGGGCTGAATTCCCTAGACGCTGACATGTTGACCAATTGTACTAAAAACCCCTCTTTCTCTGTTTGGAATTATTCGACATATAAACCACCATTATTATCTGAAATTATCAATGTTAGTACTAATAACCCCTCTTCCTCTGTTAGTACTAATTCTCCGGTGAAATCCTTTATAATTATTGCAAATAATCTTGATGGTGGCTCGGTGGACTCTTCGAATTCTCTAGAGGAGTCTGATGGTTGCACGACGGCATTAAATATGCACAGTAGCACATCTTATCAGAGTATTAATTACGCACCTTTCCCATGTATACTGCATGAAAAAAATATTAATGAATCCCAAATGCTCTCTTCACGCGCGGGAGAAATCTCTGATGAGAGGATTTCCTCTGACAAAAGTAGTAACTCTAGCCACCCTTCTTCTTCCTTTCTTTCTCCCTCTTCTGCTGGCGAACGATATTCTTCCTCTGGCTCAAGATACGCGATCCTTGCGTCTCCTGCTAAGCCTCTTCCTCTTCTTGCGCTATTGGTGCTTCGTGCTGCAACTATACGCTACCTGAGGATCAGAGTGGTGATTGGAAGGTGGTATCTAGGAAAAAATCCGCCCCCCCTGGGTAAGCTTTTGCAAATTGAATGGTAGATGTTTTAGATGCGGCTTAAAGGGGCATGATAAAAAATCCTGTAAATATTCTGGAACTTGCTTTAGGTGTAAGTCTCCCTCTCACTCTGTAGCATTGTGTAAATACTTTCAGGTCTTGCCTACGGCTTCTCCCCACTCTTACAGCATGAACTCTGCTGGCCTCTCCCCTCAGAACCCGACTCTTTTACCTCCTTCTAAGGCTATTTGTAACCAATACCAGTTTCTATCCCGTAGTGCGATAATAACTGCACACTCTTCCAATCTTACTAAGGAGACCTTAGAAGAACATATTCAAACTTGTTGGTCTGATGTCTCTGAAGTGGAAGTACAGACTTTTTCCCCTGGAAAATATCTTTTGGTCTTTCCTTCTATGAAAGCTAGAAATGATTCTCTTAATATGTATGGACCTCTGTTACAAATGATATCTACCTCCTTCATTCCTTGGACCCCCAACTCTAATGCGGTTTGTAATCTGAAAGAGGAAGGAGTCTGGATTAGGCTAGAAGGTATATCGCACCATCTTTGGAATGTAAACATGTTTCGTCATATGGTTGCTGACTTTGCTGACTTGTTGAAGGTGGATTTGTCCATCGACTATGTGAAATATTTGGGTTTTTCTAGAATAAGAGTCAGAACTCACCCCGGAAAGGATATACCTGATTGTAGATACTTTGCCTTTGGTAAAACTATTTACCTAATTAAATTTAGACGTAGTTGGGATATCTGTTCACCTTCTAAAAATGCTCCTAAGTCGCTCCATGTCTGGCCTTCTAAAACCTCCACTGGATATTCTAACTCCATTGGCCTAAACCCGGTTCGGAAACAGTTTAAAAACAGCAAAGGGTGGAGAGGAGATATGGGCAATAGAATCTCTAGAAATGGAAAACATGTTTGGACTAGACCTATTAGTCCTAATCTATTACCTCCTTCGAAATCAGCTGGTATACTCCCGACCCCCACTCCTTCTTCCTCAAGGGAAGGTTTTACTCCTACAACCTCTATCACCGCCTCTCCTAACCCTACTCATAAGGAGGATGATACAACAAGATTTATAGAAACGGAAATCAAAGCCAGGAATCTATCTTTGTCCAAATTCAAGAAGGTTCTGGCTGTATATGACTGCTTGGAGAGTGATGATCTAGGTGGCACAAATGAGGTTGCTGCTGATCCACATCCACCCACACCCATACATGTGCCAGGTAATGCTGATTCCAATCCATACATTCCTTCTACTCAGCATGAAACTACTTCAGTAACTTCATCATATGTTTCTGAACCTTCTTTTCCTGATTTAGAAGATAATTCTAGTCATTTATTGAATGATGTTCTAACCTGGGATTCTTATGATCAGTTTAATAGTTTTTGCGAGAAGATTGGAATTACTTTAAATTTCCTAGCTGAAGTTAAATCATTTTACAATACAGTCAGAAAAGATCAAGGCTTAGTTCACTTAAACCTAAAAGATAATTCCTACATAATTGAGAACTTTGTTTCTCTTTGTATATCCCTAGATAAATAAATGTTAATTGCAACTTGGAACATTAGAGGCATGGGCAGCAGTGGGAAAAAAAGAGCTATACGAAATTTGGTTAGATCTAACAAATGCAATATCCTTATTATTAGTGAAACTAAACTTGAATTCCTTTTCCCCTAATCTTCAAAAAAATATAAGAGGAGGTATAATTAATCAATGGTCTTTTCTTCCTTCACTGGGTGCCTCTGGGAGAATTCTTATTGGTTGGGATGATAGTATGTTTAAACTTTGTAATACCATTGTTGCAACATATAGTATTACTTTGTCATTCATAAATCTCTCGGATAACTTTGAATGGTGGCTCACAGGAGTATATGGTCCTTGTGATCCAAGGCTAAAGAGGAATTTTATTGAGGAATTGGACTCTATTAGTGACAAAGTTAATCCAAATTGGGTCATAGGAGGAGACTTTAATATAATAAGATTTTTGGATGAACATTCTTCTAGGTGTGGCATCTCATATCATATGAAGGGTTTCAATGATTTTATTGAAAATCACTGCCTAATAGATATTCCTCCTAACAATTGTAAATATACTTGGTCAAATTTTCACGCTCAACCCACTATGGTTAGACTGGATAGATTCTTGATCTCCACTAGCTGGGTAGACAAATACCCTGATTCCTTTTGTTGGGAAAAACCAGGGTAGTCTCGGATCACATCTCCATTACTCTCAACACTATCCCTTATGATTAGGGTCCTCCTCCTTTTAAGTTCTACAAATCTTGGTTTTTAATCGAGGGGTTCTCCAGCTTCATTGAACACTGTTGGCGTAAATCTTTAACCATCTGTTTGTCAATATCACCTGTGACTAGATTTGCTTACAGATTAAAATTCCTGAAAAAACAAATAGTCCTTTGGATTGGCCCTATTAGGGAACAAAGAAAAGATAGATTGAAGGCAATTGAATCCCAAATAACATACATAGATTCTGTGGTGGAGTCCTTTAAGAATCAAGAAGCATTTCAGGAAAAATTGAGAGACCTCAAGGATGAGCACTATGCACTACTACAAGAACAAGAAGCATGCTGGAAACAAAAATCCAGGATTCAATGGCTCAAAGAAGGTGACCTTAATACGAAATTCTTTCATAATATGTTAAAATATCGGAGAAGAGTAAATGCAATTCATTCTCTATATATTAATGATATTCAGGAACAATCTCCATCTTTAATATGTAAAGAGATAGAGAATCACTTCATTTGGCAATTTAATAAGCCAAATAGAACAATACCTTCTTTGGATTGGGACACTCAAGTGCCAAACAAAATTCTTAATCCAAATATTTTGGAAAACCCATTCTCAATGGAAGAGATACATTGAAGTGTTGGATCATTGCCTGGGGAGAAAGCCCCTGGTCTAGATGGTTTCCCTCTTTGCTTCTTTCAGCACTTTTGGGACATCATGAAATTTGACATATTAGATATCTTTAACAATCTTCATTCCACCACTGATCTAGAATATCTGGTTCACATTAATCAAACTTTTATTTCACTTATTCCCAAAAAAGAGGGTACTAAAGAGATAAAGGATTTCAGACCTATTAGTTTAGTATACAGTCTTTATAAAATTATAACAAAGACTTTAGCAACGAGATTCACCCCTATTCTTAACAATATCATTGATAATTTCCAATGTGCCTTCCTTTCTGGAAGATACATAGGTGATTGTTTCCTAGTCACGCAGGAAACTGTGCATTATATGAAAGTGAATGGTATACCGGGTCTTATTCTTAAATTGGATTTTGAGAAAGGTTTTGATAATGTTAATTGGGACATCTTATTAGAGGCTCTTAGGGGCTTAGGCTGTGGGAACAAGTGGAATACTTGGATTAAAATGTGCATTTCATATGCTAAGTCCTCTGTTCTAGTTAATGGCTCCCCTAAGGGATATTTCAAGGCCTCTAATGGACTAAGACAAGGTGACCCCCTTTCCCCTCTTCTTTTTATTGTGGTCACCCACGTGTTGAATAGAATGTTAGCACTAGCGATGGACAGTAATTTAATTTCCGGGATCCAACTACCAAATGGAGGTCCCAATATATTGAATATTCAATATGCAGATGATACTATTTTATTTTTATCTACTAGAGAGGAAAATATAATAAATATTAAGAGAATACTGTGCTGTTTTCAATCATGCTCAGGTTTGAAAATAAATTTCCATAAATCGTCAATTACTGGTGTTGGAATATCTGATGATTTCATTCAGAGAGCCTCCCAAATTTTGGAGTGTTGCATAGAGAAACTTCCTATAAAATATTTGGGTTTACCCTTGTATTTCAGGAAACCCAATTTCCAAGATTGGTCCCCAGTAATTGAGAAAATTTCTAAAAAACTATCACTTTGGAAGGCAAATTACCTATCATTAGAGAGAAGACTTACCTTGGTAAATGCAGTATTATCTGTCATCCCTACATACTATCTTTCAGTACTACATCTACCAACTAGGGTAGAGAAAGCTATTGACAAA
>JAMKQA010004941.1:0-15249 GCA_024699735.1 Posidonia australis | reverse complement strand
ACTGAAGTAAGGAATGAAATAAGAGATGAAATACATGCTTTGGAGGATCGACTTGTAAGGTAAATTTTGATTTACTTTTATAATTTTTGATATATATATAAATTGTCATGTTGAATTCAATATTATAATTTAATCATTGTTCATTACAATATATATTAAGTTTGTTTTTTATAATCAGAAGATATACGAATGAGCAAGACGTTGATTTGGCAAGTGGTGATGAGGACAATTTCGAGGAATATAGATGTCGTCGTCGCTTCATCCATGCATCATCCTCAAAAGGTAAAGGAAAGCAAGTTGGTTCTCGAAGAAAGTAATATGTAATATATTGTTTTGCCTTGTATTATATTTATTGACTTGTATTAAGATATTTCAGTGTTGTATTAGCTACTCTTTTGTAAAAACTTTGAATATGTAAAATCTTACATTGTATGATCGATTGAAACCTTTTTTTATAAAATCTGTATATGTGTAATTTAATGTACTTGTGAATGTATTTGAATGTCATTTTACCAAATATATGAATCTAAATTTTAGCAGGTTCAATTCTATAATGTATTGTTTTATTTTTTTTTAACTGCCTAGTATTAGCGAGGACATAGCGAGGATATTTCCTTGCTATATCCTCGCAAATAAAATGGTCTTTATCGAGCACTTAGCGAGCAAATTGCGAGGAAATTTCCTCGCTATATCCTCGCAATTTCGTCGCTAAAACTAGAACGACGATACAATCTTATGATATTTAGCTAACATTTGTCGAGGAATTCCGAGGATATAGCGAGGACATTACGAGGAAATGTTTCCTCGTAATATCCTCGCTAACTTTACACAAGCACATTGCGAGGATATATACTCGCAGTATTGATTTAACGAGTTACATAGCTACGAGGATAATTATTCCTCGCTACGTCCTCGTTAAACGTTCAGTGAAGACTTAGCGAGGAATCAGTGATGACTTAGCGAGGAATATTGTCCTCGCAAAATCATGTTTCTCTTGTAGTGATTGGCTATCAATTGGATATTTTATATTTTATCTTTATTTTATAGCATTATCATGAATTAAATATAAGCTATAACATTAAAATGTGATAACTTATTATGAAATCTCATTTTTGATAAAAATAAAGATAAGTGATCTTAATTATCAAGTCATCCAAATTTCAATAATTTTTGAGAATTATTTAACATTTATAATGATTTATATGATAAACCCATATTATTAAAAGTTGGAAAATTATAGAAATTACAATAATTATGAAAAAAATCATAATAATATTTATAAATATCCCATATATTATATTAAGACCTAGGATGATAAATTACTTAGAAAAAGAATGCCAGGATAATAGTTGCCTACTGAAGTAGTGCCTGAAAAATTTTGATTTCGACTTTACAACTTTGTTACTGTGTGGTTGTACTTGAAGTGAAGAGTTTGGATTCCACATGCATCATAAATATATATATCTAGAGTTCAAACAAAAAAACCTTGGTCAGACACTTCTCGTGAATGTTAGATATTGTCATGCCATTCATCTTATCGTCTTTGTAGGCCATCAAACCCTTGGTCTAATGATTCTACTTGAATGTCAGACATTTGCATGCTATTTATTCATCTTAGATCTTGTCTGGGAGTTGATTCTTAACCTTTAGGTTCGCACCAGAATGTTTTTTGGTCAGAAATTTTTTTCCCAAATGGTTCATGCTTTGAAGTGAATCTTGCAGGGTCCATAGGGTTGGTTATTTTTTAATATACACATTGCTTCCCCACAAAACTTTGTTGTAGGATTTGAACAGAAATAGAGTCATTGGAGGGTTTTCAAAATCAAGTCATTGATTTAAGTATGTATTTTGCTCTTAGTATTCAGTTCCTAAACAAGCCTTTAGTAATCTTTTGGGAATTTGATGATAACATACTAAATTTGGGGTTGTTGATAACATAGTCTGTGGGTTCATTCCACCTCAAAAGCACAACAAAGGCCTAGATATTGGAGATGAGGAAGGAATGCTTTGTTCGCTGTTGATTGTATTTTCCTTTGAGCTAGTCTATCTATTTTGACATTGAGTTATATGGTCATATTGTTCACATTATTGTATTCCCTTTCCTCCATTTTCTGACTTTGAAAAGTGTGTTCTCAATGATCGATGTTTCCTCTTAAAATTGTAAGCAAGAAATAGCTTCAAGGATTTTCTTCCTTGACTTAGAAGCACTGTAGGGCATATACATTTGCATTGCAAACTATAAAAGCAACTTCATGCATTCCAAGTTTACGAGTTCTCCTGAACGATAATTCCTTTCCCTAAACTTTGACAGGACGTGTTTAACGTTCTTTTTGTCTCTTGTGGTGTCTAAAGTATCAGATATATGAACAACTATCCAAGGCATATATTTTAAAATTCTTCTTGCCTCTCCAAACTTTTACTACTTGAACAACAATCCATGTATTCTAAAAAGGATTTTGCCTATCTGAATCAACCATTCTCCAAGTAAAGTTTGGTTTGCAGATGATCATGGAGAAGTTAGCATGTTCGCGCGTTCAAATTCATCAATCCAAAATTAGATAAGCATGAAAATGGGAAAAAAATTACAAGAATATAATGATAGACTAAGTGTGCATTTGAGATAGCTATTGGATAACTTCTAAATGTCTGGATTCTAGGAGTAATTGAGATAAACTATTAGCAACTCCAAACGCACCTTGCAACAGCCACTTCTGTCAAAAGTAAGTAACTTTTGGAATAATAATCCATGTTATTTTTGAGAAATTACAAGATGAAGGTAGCTTCTGTCAGAAACTAGATAAAACTTCATTAAAATAATGTCTTTATATGTTTGATAATATTACAAATATCAATAATAATCTATGGGTAATTTGATATTTTGACACCGATACTAAACTTAGAATCCACATAAGTATAATATTTTGTCAAACAAATTTCTACCATTTTTTCTAATATATAGCTAACTTCTATAATCCATATCAAAAGCTAACTTCTCACATCCATGTCAAAAACTAACTTCTATCATCAACTATCTCAAATGCATCCAAAAATCTATGGACCCAACTTCTACATTGAAATCAAGTCATACCATTTTAGTTATTTTCCTTCACTTTTCTTCTTTAATCTTTAGTGAGCCATATTGAACTCACTAATTAGAGTCGGCTGCGTAGCGCTACTGCACCAACCATAATTATACATTACGAAGGAGTTAGCTGATATATATAATTCGAAGGTTAGACCTATTTTCAAGAAGGATGGTATATCTTTAAGGTGCCATCTTTCTATCATCTTTCAATAGTGTGATGAATCAGAAAATTTGCATGTACAATCTAAGCTGTCATCTGAAAAAAAAAACATGGTTATCTTTCTATGTCGGCCAAGGGATTGGCTTGTGAAAATTTTTATTCGTATTTGTCATGCTAGAATAGTAGACTATCTGTTTTGTGAAAGTAAAGCAATTTCGAAGGGCCATGCATACCACAATTCCATAAAAGTCCAGGAGGCATGCGAACTCACATGTTAACAGGAGCATGCCGTGAATGAACAGTGTCGATGTTTTGTAGGAAGTATGTCATCTTCTACTTATAATTACTACATTTGCATGTAGCATTCGTGATCTCAGTGATCACATCAATAAACAATAAGGTATGGTGTTCTTTGATATGCATCATTTATAAATCCATGTGCTTTCCAGATGGTGGAATTCACAAACTCGTATAAAATCTGATGAGTTCTTAATCTGTGCCTAAATAAGATATATACCTGTGGTAAGATCCCTACTTAAAATAACACATAATTTACAACCGGATTTTCCCATATCTAGTCTCGCCTATAAGTGAACTCCCTTCTCAATATGACACATCAATCGATTCTGAAAACACTCGAGAGACATGGCTACTGACAACGAGAAAGGTCTATCCAAATTGTTTTCCCTTTAATTTTTGTCTTGCTGTGTTGCTCTCTCCGACTGTTATATCTATAAATGACAATGTTTAGAATGGTTAATTACAAATAGTCTCTAACACAGGAAAATGATGTACTTGATATATGGCTAATATGTTGACACTCAATTGATTATGAATTAGATGCCTAACTTCCACAAAAACTTGATCCAATATTAAATCTAGCATTTTAACAAAGATGTTAACAAGACCTAATGCTCCATTTGGATATGATTTTCGAATAAATTTTGGATGTAGAATCTTAATTCTATATATGCACGTAAGTTAGAATAGAATAGTTGTAAAATTATAGGTGTAAAATACTAAAATCTATTTGATATAAAATATAAAGCAAAAGACAAATTCTGTCATGATCAATGTAAAGTTGGATTCTTAGACAAAGTCTTCTCATATAATCAGTTTATCTCGACTTATGTGTATAATCAGCCGTATGAAAGGATATTTGGTTCAACTAATGGTCTTATCAAGATTTTGACACCATCTAGACACTAAGAATTTTTAACAGAGACGAATTTACGAGTAAATAGTATGTTACAAATGGTAGCACATCAATAAGACAAAGGGTTTGACATGGAACTAGTATCTTAGATCTCTTCCTGATAAGCATTTGGCTGTCAACTATATATATATAACTCATCTTCAATAAATAACACCTATAAAACTGGTGTTTTTTATCCCTCTGGCTAACTCCTACTTGTAATTACCAGAGCCTTGAGCGCTTAGACATGTAGCATCTAGCTGCATCAGGAGAAAAAGAAGTGGCTGTATTCTCAAGTTCCTTTCTTTGGGAATAAATTGATTCTAGATAACAGTACTAAATCATGAACTTGGTGTTTTGCGGGGTGACATCAAATAATAGGCTTAGGTTTTCTAGATCAGAGACATGTAACCTATTGCATGTTAAAGTATGGTCCGCTAGGCCTAGGAGTGGCAGTAGTGAGGGTAGTTACGGTGGAGCTTCCTAAAATTCTTATCCCCAACTATCTCACACTAAGTTTTCAAGCACTCCAAGTTCACATACATGGACCAACCTATGAGTCTTTGAATATTGATGCCTACACTATAATATGCTTGTGCATTTGGACTGATCTATGTAATGTAGCAAGCTCCTTAGGAAGCTTCAAAAAAAAGAAGAAAAAAAGGATCCTTGGGGACTATTAGCTAAATAATGAAACCTCCTATTACAAGGGAAAGAAAAGCTTTCCAACTTCCATACGTCAATGCTGTATATATTTGTTCATGCATGCAAAGACACTGACATAAAATGAAGGTCGTGCTTGTGTAACTCTAGAAGTAGATGATAATACCTGAGAGGCTCATCCAGCAAATATATGTCCTGCATCTGTTCCATTTACCCACGCCACTGATCTTTACCTGAAAGACAACTAGAATTTGGTACTTGGGTTATAACTAATATTACTCTACCACCACAATCCAAACCAAAAGACAATCACTACATCACGTGTTAGCTTTGTAAAGTCAGTGCTCATATCCTCTTACAAGCCCCACTGCAAAGTCTCAAACTAATCTTGTTTCTATTATTTTTTTTTTAAATCAGCAGATATATATTTTTATTGTTTCTATTATTGCATGTAAGAGTTGTAATCTAGCTACCCAACGAATCAAGAAAACAAAGCTAAAATACAACCCAGATACATGTAAGCAAGCATGAGTTAATTCAACCTGAAAATATTGTTTTTACATAAAATGAGATAGGAAAGGGGATTTTCAAGAAAAGGGTTGAAAATAGAAGTACTTAAATTATTTTTTTGAGAAAGTTAAGCATATGATGAGGGGTTTTGTTTTTTGTTGTTGTTACAAATGAGTATATATAACAATGCCAGTTGTTTTGGTGAATCACTTGTAACCAGTGTAATCTCTTCCGGCATCTGGGATAGGGTTCCACTCCCAGTAGTTATCTGTGAAAGGTCCAAGTACTTGATTAGGCAATGATGTTGTGGCCAACGGGATCATCGGCGTCGGCGGCACCGGCGGCAGTTGCAGAAGCTGATTAGGCTGTTGCAGGTACGTCTGATGGTAGCCCATCATCCTGTCCAGCTCTTCGACGTTGACAGCCGGCAACGAAGAGGAGGAAGGAGGAGTAGCAGCACTACCACTACTACCAAGTAGATTTGTGCATAGATTAAAATTCGTCATGCTTGTTTGGTGTTGGTGATGATGGTGAAGGTGATGACCACCTGCTCCTGCACCTTCTTCCACAGTGGATGTTAACCTCATCGGAGCCACCGACACGGTGGTTGCACCGAACACGGGTGCCATGGTGATTATGTCGGTGTTGGTTGTGCTGATCTCGGTTATCTTTTCGATTTCTGACGATGTCGATGGTTCGCCGGTGAGGCCTGACTGGCGGGTGTCGACTGGGTTGTGATTGGTGATCATGTGCTTCTTGTTGCGTCCTGCAGATGAGGTTGATCTGGAAGAGATTGTGCCTGAGAGTTGGTAGTGGTCCTCCACTCCTGGTCTTTTGTAGACTCTGCAGAGTGAGATTTCTGCCTGCAGAAAACGAAAATTTCCAATCATCTTTAGTTTGAAGAAGCAAGCAAGACTCATGTTGGATTATGAGTGTTTTGAGAGAGAGAGAGAGAGAGAGAGCATCCCATGCATGGTTCTCAAAAACTATGATTCTTGCAAACCTATAATCTCCTTTTGTTGTCAATTGATATCCATAGAGAAAGGGAAGAAAACGCAAAATCTGATCTCATTGAGATTGGTGTACGCAGTAGAAACAAGGGGATCGAGGCCCAAAACCTAATTCGTGAGAGGGTTAGAGAATTAGGGCCTTGTAATCCCAAAAGCTTTATTTCTACATGATACCCACTCCAATCTTCATCTCACCAGACCCAACTTCAATATACCCAATGCTAGAAATCTAATCATAGCGATAAGAGATAGATAGATAGATAAAGAGCTGAATTCTACAAGTTAGCTAGGAGCCAGGTAGAGCAAGAGAAGTCACTGGAAACATCTTTTACATGGTAATTCTAGCCATAAGCTGAAAAAAAGAGAAGAGAGAAATATTTTTGATAATAGAAGAGTGAATTAACGCATGAGCATCTTCATGCACTAATTCTGACATCAAAAAATTAATTATAAACTCAGCAGAGATCACAACCAGATGGGAGAATTAAACCAATAGAAAGATATAATATACCCTTTTTCTTTAGTTTTGAAAGGCCTAGTGGTGGGGAAAAAAGGTTGCAAATTCTAAAGCAAAATCTGACTATATCCCACAAAAGCCGTGCATGGTAACACACAAACATTTGAGTTCATCTGAACTTTTTTCGGAGAGAATCACCTTCTGGGACAGGCTGGTTTCGTTCTGCGGCAGCCGGTACTCGTTCATGATCCAGCTAGTCCGGACACCTTTGGGTGCCTTGCCGGAGTAGAACACGAGGGTCTTCTTCAGGCCGATGGGTCTCGACTTCTCCGTTCGGATCATGCGGTCGGCCCCGGTGGCCTTCCAGTAGCCGGAGGTCGTCACGCGGTTCGGACGGTCACCGTTTCGATACTTCCGGTCCCTCGGCACATAGAAGAACCACTCCTTCTCTCCTATCGCCGCCAGTGCTGCAGATTCATCAAGACAAAAGAATAGAATAAAGCAGCTAAAGAATTATGGTAGGGATTATAGAGAATTTTTGTGCTACTTCAGACTACTCAATACTCAAAAATCAGTTCTTCATTCATACCCATAAATCAATGTCAAAAAAGAAAGAGAATTATGCTGATTGAAGTGCCCAAATGTTCAATATCATGGATGCATAAGAACGCCAACACTGGAGATCCAAAACCCCCCAAAAAAAACGGCAGGAGGGATTGAGAATAGTGGCAATTTGGACTACCCAAATGCTCAAAAATCATGCTTATATAATTTGGTGCATCAAAAAGCTCCAAACTAAAAAAACTAGAGATCTACAAACCAGGAAGCTCCCAAGGATCGTAGCGGTAGAGGTCGAGGAAGGTGATGAGCTCAACGTTGAAGCGCTTGCCTTCCACCTTCCTTCGGAGGTAGAACTCGACTAGCTCCTCCTCCGTCGGGTGGAAGCGGAACCCCGGCATCACAACATCGTTCTCGTGTCCATCATGTTCGTCTTCTGCACAACTCATGGCTGCTGCAATTGCCATAAACCAACGGGTTTCGCTTTGTGGAACCACCAGTACTGAAGGCCTGAGCTCCAGTCTCTGTGTAAATATATATATACACATGCAATGCAGGTGGGTTTTGTGTCTGCTCAAGGGTCCAACTTCATTGTGAGGAATTAAAACGAGAGGAGTGGTAAAATAAAAAAGAACAACAAAATATCATCCCTAAGTGGGTTGAAAGACTAGATACTGACCCTTCCCCTCTAGATTACAAGACAAAAGTAGGAATTAATTAAGAAGAGAGGAAAAAGAAAACGAGGGAGAGGAATGTTTATGTGTGAGGATTTTATTTACCTTTTTTTTTTTTTTTTAATTTACAAAAAGGCTTCAAAGCTATGGTAGAGTAGTAAATATCAATGTTACTGGTGTAGTAGTGTATATATACAACAATAAGTTGAGTCATTATTTTCATGCAACAATATTACTAGTGTATACAACAATAAATTGAGTTACCATCTTCATACAACACAACACTTCTTCCACACATTTTCCTTTAAATTATGTTGTCTTGCATTGCATTTAAGAATGTTGGCTAGTAGTAAAATACATTTTCAGAATATCATCCAATGTAATATATATATATATATATAGAGACTTATGGATTATGTCGACAACATTCACAAATTTAGAATGACTCATTGTCACAGTGGCTGGGAGGACTTTAAACTTACCACAGGTTTCGGATTCGAATCTTGAAACATGCATAAAAATTCACCTAAATCGATAACAAAAAAAAAAAAAACATTCACAAATTTAGGCAACCATCATTTTCTTGGGGCGCTTGGCATTGCTTGTGGATGATATACGTGCAACGTCATTTCATATACACACAACTAATGGTGTTAGTAGACTTAAAAAGAAGAAGAAAAGAACAAAAAGAATGTGTACATGGTGAGGCATGTAGGATGATTCTTCTTTTATCCAAAAAGGATTTTGTATATCAAGTAAACATTTACTAACAATTAGTCTACTACCACAGGTTCATGTGTAGTTTATCTTCTACTATTCTATTTTCTCTAATGGCACAAGTAGCTAAGAAAGGGATAAAGAGTGGAAAGAGGAGGGTGGTGCCGGTGGTGGCGGTAGTGTGGTAGAGAGAGTAGGGATTGGCAAGGGTTGGGGATGGCCTACGTGAACAGAGGTGTCAATAATTAATTAAGGATGTGAAGGAGACCTCACATGTAATAAAAAGGACAGGTGGGCCGCAGCCCCATAGCGGTGATAGGCCCACCATCCCCTTCCATACATCTCCCCTGGCTTTTGCCATTTTCTCACCGAAATACTTTCACCTTTTTATTATTTTTACTGTTACTGCATGCTGTTGTTCCCCTCACAGATCTTTAGTCTCTCTTTCAATACTTGATCTTGTTGCCAATGGGTTACGGGTAGTCATGTACGCAGATTAATGCGTTGTTGTATGAAGATGAAGGAATATAGTTTAGTTATGGACCTCTTGCCATAGTAACATGCACAAAGAAAGATTTTTTTTTTTAAAAAAACCTAATTAAATTCTGAGTTTGGTAAATCTAATAGATGAGCTCATAACAGTTGACATGTCATTTGTTCTTTCTTGTTAGATTTACCTCTCTATGGAACGTAAATTTTTCCTTGCAAAAATATTATGAAAAATAGGTGATTTTTACAGTACTGATGTCTTATCTCTGATGTTTATGTGCATTAGGAGTGTAGAAGAATATGTGTACAGGAGAAATTAACACTGGTTCCTCTCCATATCATTGATATAAAGTGGTTAGTGGAGATTAAGAAGAGATACTAAGGAATTAGATTAGGGTTTGTTTGAAAACTAAAGATCAATGTGCAAGCTCATGTGATCTCTCTCTCTCTCTCTCTCTCATGCATGTGTATGTTTTACCATACGAACTCTTTATGATATGGAACTTTAATTAGATAATTAAGCACATAGAAAAGACTACAACGGTATCGGGGTGCAATACCTGTAAAGTCAAGGGAAGCCCGTGACCATTTTCTGATGATTATGACAACAGCACACCTTACTCCTTCTCAATTTCTTCTTGTTAGTTTGTTTTTTATGTTGAGATGCACAAACAAAATGAACAAACAGAAAAAGGAAAAAAATAAAAAAGAAAAGAGAAAGACGGAAGAAAAATCCAGCCATCTCTACTCTATAGCAGCCTCCTTTTCTCCTTTTCTCTTTTTGACTGCATGCACCTTCCAAAATCTCTTAGACATGGACTTCTTATTTAATCTTTATGCTTCCAACTTAACTTGAGTTCTTGAACTTGCCTTTCTATTTACCACCCTCTCTTTTCCTCACTAGGATAAAAGTAAAAACCATTTCCAATTGGAGACCAATTAATATGTGGAGACAAATCAAGTGGGACTTATAGTACGATTCATGGGAAACTCCAAACAGTCCCACGGGAAGACCATTTTGTTATAATACAAGATCCATGTGAGTATGCACACGTGTGCGCGCGCACACACACACGCGTGCGCGCGCAATTTACTCTGTAGTAATAAGTTGAGCCACAATTTTGTTTTCAACATGATCAAGGTGATTCACAAGAATCCATTAATTAAATTGAATGTGTGATAGTCGTAATTGGAATTTTTCTTCCTGTCAATCAATTTGTGTCGTATGGTTATCATGTTGGGTTTATCGTATTATCGTGTCTATCATTTTTTATTAATATTTCTTATATTTTGAAAAAATTATATTTGATTTCTAATAATATAAAAATTTTAAACATGTATAAAATATATTTGTATTCAAATATATTTAATAATCTATTATCAATGTTAAATGTGTATCAACTAGGTTCAATCGGTTGCAGTAGTATTGAATCAGCTAGTAATCATGTCCAATCATAAGGTTATATTTATTAACAATGAATCACATAAATATTTCTAAATAACTAAAATATGTAATTACTAAATTTGATTGTATTATCGTATCATGTCGTGTTAAGAACCGACAGGTCTAACTTCATTTAAGCAAGAATCATATTCATTTTATGCTTACATGTTCTAAATAAATCGAACATAAGGACTTTATATCAGTCGATAGTTGTGTCAAGAATCATAGCCATCTTTTCTTATCTTGAGAGGTGAGAAAAGAAATCGATAGTAATTGAAGCCACTAGAGAATGTTGAATGTTGAATTAGGTGTCATCACATCATGGCTCTCACCAAACATGCTAAGGTATGGAAATGGTACTTAATAATGCTCTTTTAATTTAATATAATTCATTTGTATTTGATTTATCTCATACAAGTGTATATGATATATGCTTCTGATCGATAAATTAATGAACTCAAGTGGTAAAGGAACTCACACATATTTTATAACTCTTAACAATCATCACTTACATCAAGTAAAAATTAAATGGTTTCATGTTGTGAGATTTAACTTCAATATGTCTATAGTCAAACTCTATGCTCATGCCTTTTTTATTCCAACCTCTATTAAGATTCATATTTCTTCTTATTCTTTATACTTTACTTCAATTACGATTGCTTTTTCTTTGGTGACAATGAAACAATTTGAAAATATGAAGATATAGGAGAGCTAATGCTTGAAAAAAAAATTCGATAGCGATGAGTGGCATTAATTGAAACATAGGCATGGAGCTTAATTTAAAGCAAAGCAGATCGCTTTAGTTGAAAAGAATGAATGAAGATGGTTAGCGTTTAGTGAAGTGCAAAGAAATTCCTGAAGGTTTATGGTCTATGAAGTATTTATGGTGTTAAATGAGCCCTTTGACTATCTAGGTTAATACCAATTGAGGCGGGCCGTGGAGACTTTATCATCAAACTCTTTACTAACAATTTAAGAAGAAAGGTTCAAAGTAATTTGTGGTGTATATTCCATCATTCCACATTTTGAAAACTAGCATGGTACATGTTGATCTTGATCTATTGCTATCATCGTAAGAGTGTCCTTAGCTGCTACTTTTTCATTAGCAAACCTGATCCAAAACCATGTCGGCAATTAATAAGTAGCATATATATAATATATATGCTATTAATTGAGCAAGTGGGCCGACTTGTTGATTCCAACCCTAAGGTTTCATGAAAGGATTTGTTTCACAGTCAGCAAGCACTATAGATAGTTTACTTGGACAACTACATGATGCAAGTCAAAGTGAATCGTAATGGAATGACGTGTAAATTTAGACGGTCCATCTACGTAACATATACAGTTAAGTCATTAGATATTGAATGAAAGAAGACTAACTAATGCTAGTGGACTAATTCTCATTTTGCAACAAATAACCATAGCTTTAGAGCCTAATGATAGTTTGTGCTTATCGGAAGATTAATTGCAACGTTAACCTAAAGAAGGACATATACATATATATATATACATAAATATACATATATATACATATAGGCAAATTATCAGATGAAGCCTGACCTCACTTTTGGAATGTGACGTCCATCATCTGTTACTGTCTATTTTAAAATGAATGGCCTAGATTTGTTTCTGTATTTAATTATTTTTTTTTGCATGTGTTGTTAGTTGTATTGATGTGTAAAGAATTTTTTGACTTTTTCTTGGATTTGATGAAGATATGGACATAAACTCAAGTTACGTAGGTGAGATGCTACACGTTTCCCTATATATTTTTAGTTTCTCAACAAAGTAAACGTTATGGGGAGATGCTACACACGTTTACCAATAAAATAACGTTTTGGGAAGATACTATACACGTTTACCAATAAAATAACGTTTTAGGGAGATGCTACACAAGTTATTGTTACTGCTACACACGTTTTGTCTTTAAAATAACGTCATTAGGATTTTTCTCAATGTCTTTTGTCATTCCACACATATTAGTACTCTATAATTTCTAGTAAAGTCTTAATATCCCTAACATACATTGAGCAACAAGCATAGTAGGTTAATATCATTTTTTTTTGTCGAATTCTGTATTATTGGATTGGACTTAAAAATATAGAAATCATTACTGTATTTATGTAAATAAGTTTACAGTCTTATAAAATAGTTATTTTTTTATTATTACGAATATTTCTTGAGCTTGTTGTTATTAATATTACTGTAGTACTTTTGTCAACTCCACATTTACTTTTTTTTTAAATGTTACATTTTTTTAGTTTCAGTTTCTTTGAATTTTATTTTTGATATTTGTCTCAAAATGGTAGGTACGATTTTATCCTAACGTAAAAAATTTACGTTAACAATTTTATATTTTAGTTTTGGTTTTACTATTACGTAACAATTATTATATTTATACGGTTTTACTATTATATCAATGTATTGTAGCTACAATGATTTTTTTACCTGGATGTAATGTTTAATAAATAATTAGAAGACATGATGTAGGATTGTAGAAAATGTTATTGCCTAATTTACACTCATTTGTAATTGTTTGATATTCGTTTTAGCTTTAATAAACTCTAGTTAGTTTTAATGTTACGTTAACAATTTTATCTTTTAGTAAAGTTTTGGTATTAACTTTTTGTGAATTTTATTATTGTGGGTATGGATTTTATCGTATAAAAAGTTACGATTTTGAGTGTTACATTAACAATTTTTGCCTATTAATTTTAGTTTTGGTTTATGTTTTTTTGAATTTTATTATGGATATTTGTTTCAAATTGGTGTTTCTTGTATTCTCTTGCTGTCCTCATGATTTTCACTGAGTCCTTCTAACGATCAACCGACAGATGCCATGGGTATAACCAATAGGCCGTGAATAGCTCGAAGAACATGGTGATGCATCTGACCACCAAACTGCAAAAAACATGGTTTACTCTCAAATTAGAACCCACAAGTAAAGTTGGAAATAAACAATGTTCAAGATTTCTATGTTCTTTAATAAAATAAAAACGAAACATAATCAATCTTAGGATCCTTAACAGTAATTGATGGCACATCTTAGTTGAGCATTTTCATCTAAGTTAACAAGAGGACCGCTGGCGGTGGATTGCTGCATCCTTACCCCAGCGAGCCTTCAGTGTATCGTCGGAGCTCACAATCTCACATCGGGCCTTCTCAACACACATGCGTCGACAGGTCTATTGTACCCTCAGCCCGCGACCATCATTGATCAAGCCGTTGGCGATGAGAGTTCAGGCAAACATGGCTGTCCGTCGGAGCAAAGGAGAAGGAAAAGGGGAGGGAAGGCGCTATACAGAGATGGAAAAAAACAAAAATGGAAAGGAGGAGAAGAGGAAGTGTACCAGTTCAACTTGTATCTCCATTGTGTCATTCTCCACGTAGTCTACACACTGCCACTTATCACCGTCAGCGAACGCCGCCATCCTCCGTCGCACTAAGGCATCATTGTTCTCCTCCGATCAGGCTCGTCGTCTGTTCCTCCACCAAACTCTAGCTGTTCGCGTACGGGGAGAAGGTAGGAATGGGTGCAGCACCGTCGATTGGATAAGGAAATAAGGAGGAAGAAGATGGAATGATGCAGAAGATTTTTTTTTTTACATTTCAATTGAAATGCAAAAGTTGCAATCAACACAATTACTTTTTTTCGTTTTGTACAAACAAAATCAATGCGTAACACTTTACGATATTTTTTGAAAATTGTTCCAACTTGATAACATATCTTTGTAGTTTTCCAATAAAAAATTTTCAACGGTTAAGATCTAAACATCTCATTTAAGATGAACGATTAGGATTATGGGCCTCATATACAAAAGTGAGGCCAGGCTTCATCTGATAATGACTCTATAGGCAAATTATCAGATGAGACTCGACCTCACTTTTGTATGGTGAGGCCCTTTATCTCCTACTGTATATTTTGTATCTTACGGTTTAGATTTAAAGTTGTTTTAAAATATGTTTAATTACATGTATTAATGACTCAGCAATACTTTTTCCGTGGCCCAAGTTAGTGGCTTTGGTTTTGATGAAAAAGATTGCTTCTTTTTTACATGAACAATACATTTTTCGTAGTCCAAGTTAGTGGCTTTGGTTTTGATGAAGAAAGTTTGCTTCTTTTACACATGGGCAATACTTTTTTTATGGTCCAAGTTAATGACCTTGGTTTTGATGAATAAAGATTGCATTTTTTCACATGGACACTTGTTGTGAATGTTACAATGTAGACATTTATTGTTCATGTTTAATAACAATATACTAACTGCTAAGTTAGTTAATTTGGAC
>JAMKQA010004940.1:0-18434 GCA_024699735.1 Posidonia australis | reverse complement strand
GTGCGCCACCTTGGTGCGCCAACATGGTGCGCCACATTGGTGCGCCTACCCACCTCAAAAACATTCTGGACTTTGGCTTGCTAATGGGTTAGGGGCTCGGTTTAAAGGCTGATCGCATCCAAAGCAACATAGGGACACTCATTCCTGGGTCACCTCAAAATCGGGGTGTCTACAACTGTGTTGCTGCTATACAGTTAAAGACGAAACAAGATCATCTTTCCCTTGTGTTACCGCTTGAACCAACATGATTGTGTCTAGCACTTCCTCCCTTTAGAACTAACTCAAAGTGCTTCTTCCTTTTCTTCCAAGAGCTCCCAAAACTGTCGAAGCTCTACTTCCCTGAAGTGAAAGACCATGGAGTGAATGCCTTCCCCTTGCCATTAGGGTAATCTTCCAAGAACAGCTTGCGATCATCTTCATATCGGGCTACTAGCTCCACCACATCCACCAAGGCTGGGCATTGATGGCCTAGGACCTTCGATCTGATAGCTGGGCTTAAACCTTCCATAAACCTCTTAGCCCTACGCTTTTCTATATCAAAAGTCTACAAGAACTGTTCCAGCTGGGTGAAGGTCGCCTTGTACTCAACTACCGACATAATGCCCTACTTCAAATTTTGGAATTCCCTGTCTAGCCTGTCTCTTTCATGTTCTAGAAAGTACTTTTCATAGAAGGCATCTCGGCAATCCTCCCAAGAGATCATTAGTAGGTCAGAAGTTGGGAACTTTGTGCTACGTGTGGCTCTCCACCACTGATTGGCATTGCCCTTGAACTGAAAAGTAGCTGGCCTGACCCATTTCTATGCTAAGCACTCCATGCCCTTCCAGAATCTTCTCTACTTCTAGTAGTCACACCTTACAATCTTTTGGCTTACATTGGCCATTAAAAGTCGATGTGCTCAGTTGGTAGAACTCCTTAAGCCACTGGTCTACCTTGGTCCCGTCTGTATTGTTCTTGCTGAAAGTCTAGGCGAACCCTTACATCATGTGGCTCAACTCTTGTTGTATACCTCGTTAGTTGTTGTCTTGCTCCTCGCCAAAACTTGTAGCAAGAGTCCTACCACTACCTCGTCCTCAAGGTGGCATCTTGTTGCTACTACAAACAAACAAGCAAACACATCAGGTGCAAGTATTCTCCATTGTGCAGTCCTTAAGGAGTTACTAATCAAACACTACTAAGTTGGTGCACTTAGTGAACCTAAGCTTTGATATCACTCTGTAATGCTCCAACACTACACAAGAGTACAGATACTACCCAATTAATTTATTAAATCTAAATTAATATAAATATGCAATTTAAATAAATAGAACTAACTACGTAGACCTGTGTGCGACTATTGTGACTCCAACAATTTGCACAAGAGCAAGATTACACCTCCATGTATGTATCTGAGATAAAAACAATAAAACAACATGTGAGTGATATCATTGTCACCCAGTACATGCCTCAAAATCAAAATTGGCAAAAAACCCTAAGTAGCTATTAAAGTGCGAAGAATCCATGAAGAAAACACGATAGTGAAAAGGCAACACATGTAATTCGAAAAAATCATTTATAATCATGTCGTTTCAAAACTTTCTTGTCATTTTGTTTTCTTTTAAAACTCATGCTTGTTTTCAAATATCTTTTCATGCATTTTAGGAAGTAATTTCTCAACTAGAATCTAGCCCAAATCACAAATCATTTTATATCTCAAAATATAACAAAACCATGAGTAGAAACTAGCACAATCCATAATTTTTAATTTGAACCAAACCTATCGTATCACCTTGGCCACAGGTGACCGACCTGACCACAAGTATTTGGCGAGGCTCCATCCCAGACCACACAACACTGTTGTGGTGAACTATCCTGTGTAGGAGTTCAACAACCTTGGCCATAGCCTCAAAGTAGCATACCACACAGGTACAAGTATGGGGTGCACCCTCATGACACTCCTAGTATCTGAGCACTTGGGGATCCTAACCCTGGACCTGACCAGCAGGAGCACAAAGGGTAGTCTGAGTCTACCAATATCCTAGGTCCTATAGTACCACAAAAATCGTGAGGCTTACTCTTCCGACTAAAACTCGGCAACCGTGACCTAGGATGCGTCCCAGACTACAAAAAGGTCTCAATACCCCTTGTCGGTTTGGTATTTCAGCTCACGTGGTTCCTACAAAACCTCAAAATTCTCTTTTTGAAAACATATGCAGCTTCCTTTTCAAATATCTCTTAAAATAATTTTCAAAGCTTTATCATTAGCAAAAACCAATTTACCAAGCTTTTCATAAGCATTTAATTCATTTATCCATTTATTGACTTACAATCATTTTCCATTTATTTCCTACTCATTATAGGAAATCATCATCTCAACAGTCATTATTCATGTATTTCTCACGTATTTCATACATATTAACATTATTTATTCTCAAAAATTACTAAAAATGGGCATTTTTTGTTTACTGAGCACTAAAGCCCACACCGGCTATTCGTGTTAGTCATTCATGTTGGCTACCCACACCCTAGAAACCTGTGACCTAGTCACGCTCTAGACTTGCACTGGAAGGCTTCACCGACCATTCATGCTATGAGTTTTATAAAACATTCAGAAAAACTCAGAACATGCACCCTATTATTGAAAACCTCATATATTCCACGTAAAGCTTATGAAAATGCTCGATACATCCAGGCATATATTATTAACATCCATAGCATAAAATCACGTCTTAGAATATCGGTAATCCATTCATGGCATGGATTCACAAGTTTTCATTTATTTTTCATAAATCAACCTTATTTGTCAATAAACATGATAATCACTGAAAATCCCAAAATCACCAGCATAGGCATGCAAATCTAGATTTCATGCTAATCTCCTTGCCAAAATATAATCCTAGGTATGATTCTAGGAATTTAAAGAAGAGAAGGAACACGTACACAGTGGAGTTTGCCAGTGATTTCATTGTTCGTCGAGCTTTCGGGTGACCTCCAGCGTCTACGCTTCATCGATGACTCGGCCACCAACTCGAACCTCTAGCGGCAATGTTGGTAGCGACAACTCATTGGCGGCAATCCTCTTTTCTCCCTCACCTCTCACAATCTCTCTCCCACTCTCTACTCTCTCTCAATTCTTCCTCTCTCTCTTGTTTTCCCTGATTTTCGAATGTAGGGCATGGGTTTTAAACACCCATGCAACACCTGGTCAAGGGAAGAAGATCTCGGGATGTGACATGGTAGGACATCAGGCGAAATCGCCAGAAGAAATTGGTGTAGAGAATCAGGTGGTGTTCACTGTATTTTGGACATTTAACTGTTCATGTTGCTCACAGGCAAATTGTGCTGTCAACACTCACTGATCCTCCATGCCTATTAGGCTTGCCTGCTAGGTTTGCCCCTCTTTCGTGCCTATTGCACCCACCTACTTGGTCTGCTTGACTCTTATTGAATTGTGCTAGAGAGGAAACAAGAGCCCAACTCAAGCAAGCCACCCACAATAACAACTCAAACACCATCACACATTCCCATAATCACAAGAAATAAAATTCCAGAGCATAAATACTGATATCCAATCTCATTATCAAAATACATTGTCTTTATTTACATTCTTAGATATTGCAGGCTCCATAGGACTGCACAGTATAGAATGACTACACTTGACCCATTTTCCTGTTCTTTGTGGTTTCGTGGTGGCTACAACATGCCAATTCGAGGTAGAGCTAGAAGCAAAGGGAGGACTCCTACATCAACCTCGGGAAGGTGGTGGATGGCACAGGATGTAGGAGGAGTTGAGTAGCATGATCCGAGGAATCATGCAATCCCTTGGGAAAGGAAATATCAATATGATTAGGGGCGATCCATAGCTAAAGCAACTCAACCATCTCCATGCTCTAGCTTTTGATGGCTGAGGTAAACCCGAGGAGTGTGAGGCTTGGCTACAAAAATTGGAAAAGTTTTTGGGAAGCATGGAGTGTTAAGAGGATAAATGGTGCGACTAGTGACCTTCTAGTTCGAGGGTGATATCGACCAATGGTGGAGAGCCACATGCCATTTGAAGTTCTCGAATGCTGATCTATTGATGAATTCTTGGGGAGTCTTCCGAGATGTCTTTTATGAAACATATTTCTTGGAGCATGAGAGGGACAAACTAGAAAAAGAATTCAAAGATTTGAGGCAAGGCAACATGATGGTGGTTGAGTATAAGACAACCTTCTCTTGGCTGTATTGGTTTGCACAATCCTTTGACACAAAAGAGCGTAGAGCCAAGTGAGTCATGGATGGTTTGAACTCAAGACTTAGGCTGAAGATCATGGGCTATCAGTGCCAAGCTTTGTTGGATGTGGTGGATTTGGTTGCCCGATTTGAAGAAGAACACAAGTTGTATATGGAAAGCCAACCTAAAGAAAAGGGAAAGATGTTTGACCCACGGCCTTCTACTTCTGGGATGTCGAGTTTTGACAATTTCGGGAGCACAGAAAAGAAAAGGAAGGAGTGCAGTGGCTCGACTTTTGATGGAAGATGCAGCTTCACTGAGAGGGGCATTGTTGGATTTTGTTAGACAAATAGTGGCTCATAGGTGGAGAGAGCTTGCTTTATCTATAGAAAGATGGGGCACATGGCATTGCATTGTCCTCGCCATGTACAATTCTGCTAGTTGCGTCAAAGGAATATTCACTCTGATTGCCAGGTAATGTGCTGATCTCATCAATCGATCCACGTTGACCTACATAGTATCGTTCTTTCTTCTGATTTTGGGTAATCTTGTTACGAAATCTATGATGACATACTCCCATTTCTATACTAGAATATCTAGAGGCCGTAATGTCCCACATGACTTCTGGTGCTTGATCTTTACCATCTGGCTAGTCACACATCTGGTCACAAGATCAGCTATCTCCCTTTTCATTCCGACCCACCAAAAGTTCCTCTTTAAATCTATATACATTTTGGTGCTTCTTGGATGAATAGTATTCTTAGATTGGTGAGCTTTATCCAACAATTTTTGTTTTACTTGTTCTACCTGTAGCACATATAGATGTAGATCATATCTCAGTCCACCATCAACACTGATAGAAAAGTGAGGTGCCTCTCCTACCTACATCTTGACCCAAGTTTCTTGCACGAATGGGTCCAACCGCTAAGCATCCACAATCATTTCCACTAATTTGGGGTGGGCAGACAAGTTAGCCACCTAAACACCAATAGGTCCTTGAGAATTCTTTTGGGGTCTACTCTCAACTAATTCTCCAACATATGCTATTCCTTAACCATCAGACTGACCATTACATGAGTTCATTTGCAACCATGTTGGCTTTTCTTGGGCAGTAGGATAGGTTGAAATTATAATCTTTAAGATATTCCACCCATCTTCTCTCTCTCTCTCTCTCTCTCTCTATATATATATATATATATATATATATATATATAGAAGAATATATGTATATCTTTGCGAAGCGCATGAGAGAAAAGCAATCTCCCCCAAGAAGGGTTAAATTAGCGGTTCCTGTCTCTTGGGAGGTACCAAATAAATGACTACTGGAATCTGGGTTTTGTGCATAAAGATTCTAGTGGCCTGTAAAAAGTGGACCCAACCCTTGGGGATACGGTAATACGTCTAAGAAATTATTCCATCTAACGTACTCCCCTCTAAATGTAGGAATAGCGACATGAACTAAATGTCCTGTCCAAGCTAAGGAACTTTCTCCGAATAGTCTTAACATATGATGATTGAGACGAGATTCGACATTTTTGAACCACGAAACGCTTGGTTTCCATTTGGGTTGTAGGTGTAACCAACCCCCTATTAAAGATATAGCAGAAAGAAATAATAGAAAAAGAGCTCCAGTATAAAGATCCTCATTGGTGGGTAATCCAATTATATACCACAACTGATAAACACCGGAATAAGCGATATTCACTGCTCCTAGATCACCCGATGGATTTACATGGTTTCATTAATGGAAATTGTTTGATGTAGTGAGTAATAGGCTCTGGTTGTTCGCCGTTCAAGAATTCTCGTTTAGGTAGTTCATATCATCCTTACATAGTGTTTTGATCTAAGATTTCAATTCTTCCCTGTTTCAGTAGTAGCATATTTTTCCATGGAGCTAAGGTCCAAAATATGGAATAAACAAGTGTAACGCCCCACATTTTCCACAACAATTTAAAACAAATTAAATTATGAGAAAATTAAAGCCAAATAGAAAATATCTAACTACCAGGAACCTGTGTGTGTGGCTAGGAGACTCCAGACTATATGACCTATGCTAACCCCCTACATGCCTGCACCTGTAAACCAAAAACGCGAGGAAAATGCAAGAGTGACAAAAGTCACATAGTATGCACTCCAAGTAAAACCACGGAAAACAAAACTATAATTAATTTTCCTTTAAAATTCATTTCGCAAATCACTTTCTCAAAACCTTACAAACCAGGTCCATACCAGCCAAAACCAAAACTAGGGCTCTATTAGCCCAAAACCATAAGTAAAGGCCCACAATGGCCAAAACCACACACAGTGTGTCATACGCAATATCCGAGGAGCGACCACAGCGTTCTGCACTGCTACGGTGACGACCACCCTCTACAGGAGTGTTCACCGTCCCACGATTCTCCCTCTCTGGAGAACCCTCAAGAGCTAACCCCTCCCTGGGAAGGTTGTCCTGTCTCTCAGGATGCTACGAACTATGTGACACGTGTCCCACTCGCACTGGCCACCACAGGGTCTGCCTCCTCACGGTGTCCTCCACACACGGTGCTCAGGAGGAAGTGTCATACCTCCACACCCGATGACATCCCAGCCTTAGTGCTTACAGCAACAATAAGAGTATCATACCTCATCGTCATGCCACAAGACATCTCAACTTATGGATCTCAACCCTAGCCTTGAGTAGTCAAGGAGTCTCATACATCCAAAACCTGACGCCCCTTGGCCTTAGGTATCTCAGCCCCTGACCTCAACCAAGGAGTCGCACCCGACCACCCGAGAATGTCGTCATATTCCCTAGTCCCGATGACACGATCCCACACTACCTCGGTCCGCACACAGAAAGCTAGGAAAACATTTTCCAAAACAAGCCAACTATTTCTTTGAAATCCACTTTCCAAAATCATTTTCATATCTTTGAAAACTTTTCCAAAACCTCAACAAAACGGTACATCGGGTGTCTCGAGGGACCACCACTAACAGCCTTCAATCCCATCTCAATGGAACAAAACAAACCAATCTGGAAAACTCTCGGGAATCATATTTTATAAACTTATTTGGGTCCTGATTTGGCATGCTCGAAAACAGGTTCGGTATGCCAAAAATCTATGGTTTGGTAGGCTGATCAAGATCGGTAGACCGAATCAGGTCAATGGTCAACACTCAGGCAAAATTCGATATACCGAAAATGGTTTGGTCGATCGAAATCTCCTGATTTGGGCGACCATCCAAAATCGAACGACCGAATTTTGACCAGAGGACCTAATCAGATTGAGAAACGGCATACCAAAATAGTTCAGTACGCCGAATTTTGCGAAACATAGAAAACGACCCAAACCCTACCTTCCCAAATTGCCCCAATTGGAACCTCCGATCGGACCCCCTAAACAAACACCAAAAATCTTGTATAAAACATAAGATGTAGACTCTCGAGTCTACTCCAAATCCCAACAAACAAAAGTAAAATCCATTCACCATCCATCAAGATATAAAATCACAAAGGCATAATGGTCGAAATGACCCAAAGCTCAACCACTGGCATAAATGCTCGTAAATCCACCATAAATTCTCATAAAATCACGATGAATTGTAGGAATGTAAATTTACCTAGATTTCATGCAACCCTATCAATTTCTACCATTTTTATGCTTCCTATTACAAGGATTGGAGATGTGTACCTGAAGCAAGCTCCGATGATCTCTTAGTCGACTCTAGCGAATTCCGGCGACCCTCGTACGTCCACTGCCACTCCACAACCTCAAAGACGTTGCTCTTGAGCTTCCTAGGCTGCCATGAGCCACCCAAGCGCCTTCGCTTCTCTCCCTCTCTCTCTCTCTCTCTCTTTGTCGACGCGTGAAATTGGGGAACAGGGGAGGCAGGGGAGGACGAGTGGAAGGAGAAGGGGGTGGAGAAGGAGGAGTGAGGAGGAAGGGAAGGGAAGGGAAGGTGGGGAAGAAGAGAAACACGCCCGAAGAGGAGGAGAAAAGAAGAAGAAAGAAGGAGAACACGGTGATGAGTGATGGAGGAGTGCGGTGCGAGCGGCTTATAAAGCCTGCGCACGTAGTAGCTGGGAGCATGCTCACCTCCATGTCTCAGCCATTAGCATCCCGCACGAGCATGCCACCCACTCCACCGAACAACCAGCCACAACAAACGGCCCACGAACGTGGGCCCCATGCAGACTCACACTCGGGCCCACAAGCACAGTGCTACAATGCACAGTGCCAAACCATGCACAGTGCCAAACCATGCACAGGGACACGCAAAAAGAAGCCCGCCCACAAGGCCCAAGTCCAAAGTACAGAACCTCACAACGGACCATTGAATGGTAAAACTCGTCCAGGAAATAAATTCATTAAAAATAAATAATTACAAAATAAATTTTACAGGTGTTACATCCTAACCATCTTAAAAGAAGATTTTGCCCTCGAAATCACTAGGCGAAAAGATACGGGTATTGGGCTAGGATGGCTTCCTCACGTTCCCACGTGGCCTTCTCGGCTCCATGATGCCACCACCGTACCAAGACCAACAGAATCACCTTGTTCCGTAGCACCTGCTCCTTGCAGTCAACAATCTCAACGGCATCCTCTACAAAGGACAGATCTTCCTGGAGCCCTTCTGGTTGAACTAGAATCACATGAGATGCGTTAGCCAGACACTTTCTTAGCATGGAGACATGGAACACGTCGTGCATGGACAACATCTTTGGTGGTAGGTCCAACCTATAAGCAACCTCACCGATCCTCTGAGTGATTTGGTACGGATCAATATAGTGAGGACTCATCTTGCCACACTTCCTGAACCTCAAGACACCCTTGGTCGATGACACCTTCAGAAACACATAGTCTCCCACCAGAAATTCTGGCAGTCTTCGCCTCCTATCGGCATAGCTCTCATGCCGACTTTGTGTAGCCAATAGCCTACTGCAGATCAAATCCACCTTGTTCACATACAACTGCACAAGATTCGAACCAATCAACTGACGCTCGCCCACTTTGCTCCAGCAAAGCGACAATCTACATGGCCTACTGGACAAAGCTTCGTATGGCGCCATCCTAATGCTCGAGTGGTAACTATTGTTGTAGGTGAACCCAATCAACAACAAATGGTCCTCCCAACTCCCTTGAAAGTCTAAGGCACATGCTCTGAGCCTATCTTCTAGCGTTTAGATAGTCCTCTCTGTTTGACCATCCGAGTGAGGATGAAATGCAGTGCTATAGTTGAGCACAGTGCCAAAGGCCTCTAGTAGAGTTTTCCAAAACCTTGAGGTGAACCTCGTATCTCTGTTCGACACGATGGACACCAGAACACCATGTAGCCTAACCACCTTGGTGACATACAACTCCACCAGACAGTGCAACGGAAGCTTCACCCGAATGGCTAGGAAGTGAGCGGACTTGGTTAGCCGATCCATGATCACCTACACGGTGTCATTCTTCCTCTGAGTCCGCAGCAAACAAGTCACGAAGTCCATCGAGATGTGCTCCCTTTCCACACAGGAATACCCAATGGCTACAAGGTTCCTCCAGATCTCTGGTGCTTTGCCTTGACCAGGTGGTAGGTGGTACACCTCGCCACATGGTCAGCAACATCCCTCTTCATGCTAGGCGACCAAAAGTTCTGCTTCAAGTCTCGATACATTTTCGTACTCCTAGGGTGAATTGTGTACCTAGACCAATGCACTTCATCCAGCAACCTCTGCCTGGCCTCCTCATGCTAAGGCACATACAGATGCATATCATACTTCACCTCTCCATATGTCGCTCCCCACCAGCCTCCAGCTTCTCAAACACTGCCTGAACAAACGGGTCCAGCTGCTAACAGGCGACAATAAACTCTAACAACTTAGGGTGAACAAACAGGTTGGCCACCTAGGCACCAACCATTCCCCGAGCTTGCCGCTTCGACCAGCAGCTCACCAGATCCTCCAACATGGTCCACTCCTTGACCATCAAGCTCGCCATCATGTGTGTACGCCGACTCAAAGCGTCGGTGACCACGTTGGCCTTACCGGGATGGTAGGACATGTTGAAATCATAGTCCTTCAAATACTCCATCCAGCGATGCTGCCTCAGGTTGAGGTCCCTCTGCTTGAAGATATACTTCAAGCTCTAATGATCGGTGAAGACCTCAAACTGCTCCCCATAGAGATAGTGTCGCCAGAGTTTGAGAGCGAACACTACGGTAGCCCTCTCCAAATCGTGGGTCGAGTTGTTCTTCTCATGATCCTTCAGCTTGCATGAAGCATAAGCGATGACGTTGCCATGTTGCATCAGAACACACCCTAACCCAGCACCACTGGCATCACTATACACAGTGAAGCCACCACAACCAGAAGGTAGAGTCAACACAGGGGCAGAAACTAGACGAGACTTCAGCTCTTGGAAACTCACCTCACAATTATGGTCCCAATAAAAAGGAACTCCCTTCCTAGTCAACTCTATTAAAGGCACGGCTATGAAGGAATAATCCTTGATAAACCTCCTATAACAGCCTACTAGACCCAAGATACTCCTGATCTCTAACACAGTCCTGGGTCGCTCCCAACTGCTCACCACCTCGACCTTGGTAGGATCCACTCTGATGCCTTCTCCAGTGATCAAATGGCCAAGGAACATGACCTCACTCAGCTAGAACACACACTTGGAGAATTTGGCGTACAACTGATGACGCTTTAGAGTATCCAAAACCTCCCTCAGGTGCAAGGCGTGAGTCTCAACATCGGGAGAATAGACCAGCACGTCATCAACAAAAACCACAACGAACTGGTCTAGAAAAGGGTTGAAAATCCTATCATCAGATCCATAAATGCAGCTGGTGCATTAGTCAAGCCGAAAGGCATGACCGTGAACTCATAATGCTCGTACCGCATCCGAAAAGCAGTCTTCTAAATGTCTGAGTCTCGTATCCTTAACTGGTGATAACTTGACCTCAGATCAATCTTCGAAAACACCGATACAAACTACAACTGGTCGAACAGGTCATTAATGTGGGGCAAGGGATACTTGTTCTTCACTGTGATTTGGTTCAGCATCCGATAATCTATACATAGTTGGAGCGAACCATCCTTTTTGCAAACGAACAAGACAGACGCTCCCTAGGGAGACACACTCGGCCTGATAAACCCCTTGTCCAGAAACTCTTGCAACTAAGTCTTGAGCTTTTGCAACTCCGCTGGGGCCATGCGATAAGGAGGCTTCGACACAGCACTAGAACCAGGGATGAGATCGATCGAGAACTCTACTTCCCTGTGAGGTGGCATACCAGCCAAATTGTCAGGGAAAAGATCGGGATATTCACACACCACAGAGTTGTTGTGAACTCCCAACTCAGGAGAAGTGGAGGTAAATATATTGGCAAGATACCCCACGAACCCCCTTGACCAAAGACTTATAAGCCTTCATAGCTGAAATGACAAGCTTAGGCTCACTTTCACACCCACCTTGCACAAAGAAAGACCCATCCTCAAGAGACCCAAAACAACTCTCCTCCGAGCACTGTCGATCAAAGTGGACTGCTACGCCAACCAATTCATGCCGAGTATCACATCGTACTCTTGCATGTCCATCACAATCCGGTAAGCGTAGAACTCTCTGCCATTCAGCGTCAAGTCGACAGACCACAGATACCTCCATGGCAAACTGTGCTCCCCCAGGGTGACGCTGAGATGAAATGCCAGTCTAGTTGGTCTCTCTCCATACTTTGCCGCGAAAGACTCAGAGATAATGGAGAAAGAACTCCTTGAGTCATCTGGCCATCCGGCCAACCATAATAAAAGAACTTGATGGCCAAACAAAACAACACCACACATCCATACAATCAAGCAGATGTACAGATTACAAAGGGATTACAACAAATCTCAGAGGGTTACAGAATCAACTACTCATCCTTACCCTCAACCACACCTCCCGAAGACTCAACGCCTGGAGCTGCAATGGTGAACACCTATCCCCTAGTCGGCTGTTGTGGCACGCTTCCTGCCTTCTTCGGTGATTCTGGACAGGATCTCTGAATGTGTCCCACCTTCCCACAATTATAGCACACCACTGGAGCTAAGGTTCGCTTAGGTTGGGGACAATATGCAGCGATGTTACCCACCAGACCACAGTTGAAGCACTGGTTCCCATCGGGAGCACTGGTTTCGCACTATGCATAGTGGCACTGTGCTTATGGGCTCGAGTGTGGGTCCGTGTGGGGCCAGCGTTCGTGGGCCATTTGTTGTGGCTAGTGGTTTGGTGGAGTGGCTGGTGTGCTCGTGCGGGGTGCCGGTGGCAGAGACGTGCAGGTGAGCATGCTCCCAGCTACTGCGTGCGCAAGCTTTATAAGTTGCCTGCACCGCACTACTTCGTCACTCATCGCCGTCTTCTCCTTCTTTCTTCTTCTTTTTTCCTCCTCCTCGGGTGTGTTTCTCTTCTTCCCCACCTTCCCTTCCCTTCCCTTCCTCCCCACTCCTCTTTCTCCACCCCCTTCTCCTTCCACCTGTCCTCCCCTGCCTCCCTTGTTCCCCTGTTTCGCACGTCAACAGAGAGAGATAGAGAGAGGGAGATAAGAAGAGGTGCTTGGGTGGCTCGTGGCGGCCTAGGAAGCTTAGAAGCGACGTCCCTGAGGTTGTGGAGTGGCAGTGGACATACGGGGGTCGTCAGAATTCGCCGGAGTCGGCCGAAGATCGTTGGAGCTCGTTTCAAGTACGTATCTCCAATCCCTATAATAGAAAGCATGAAAATGGTAGAAATTAATAGGATTACAAGAAATCTAGGTAAATTTACATTTCTATAATTTATTGTGATTTTATGAGAATTTATTGTGGATTTTTGGGCATTTATGCCGGTGGTTGAGCTTTGGGTCGTTTCGACCCTTATACCTTTATGATTTTATATTTTGATGCATGATGAATGGATTTTAGTTTTGTTTGTTGGGATTTGGAGTAGACTCGAGGGTCTACATCTTATGTTTTATGCAAGATTTGTGGTGTTTGTTTAGGGGGTCCGATCAGAGGTCCCTGTTGGGGCAATTTCGGATGGTAGGGTTTGGGCCATTTTCTGTGTTTCGTAGAATTCGACATACCAAACTATTTCGGTATGCCGTTTCTCTGTTAGATTAGGTCCTCTAGTCAAAATTCGGTCATCTGATTTTTGACGGTCGCCTGAATCAAGAGATTTTAGTCGACCAAATCATTTTTGGTATACCGAATTTGGCCTGAGTGTTGATCGTTGACCTGATTCGATCAACCGATCTTGATTGACCTACCGAACCAAGGATTTTCGGCATACCGAACCTATTTTCTGGCATGCCGAATCAGGCCCAAATAGTTTATAAAATATGATTCTCGAGAGTTTTCCCGGATTGGTTTGTTTTGTTCCAATTAGATGGGATTAAGGGTCGTTAGTGGTGGTCCCTCGAGACACCCGATGTGCCATTTTGTCAAGGTTTTGGAAGAGTTTTCAAAGATATGAAAATGATTTTAGAAATTGGATTTCAAAGAAATAGTCGGCCTATTTTGGAAAATGTTTTCTTGATTTTTTATGTGTGGGCCGAGACAGTGTGGGATCGTGTCGTCTGGACCAGGGAATGTGACGACATTCTCGGGTGGTCGGGTGCGACTCCCTGGTTGAGGTCGGGGTCCGAGATACCTGAGGTTGAGGGCGTCTGGTTCTGGAGGTATGAGACTCCTTGACTGTCGTCTCAAGGCAAGGGTTGAGGTCCGTGGGTTGAGGTGTCTTGTGACATGACGAGGAGGTATGATACTCCTACTGTCGCTGTGAGCATTGAGGCTCGGGTATTATCGGGTGTGGAGGTATGACACTCCCTCCAGAACATCGTGTGTGGAGGACGTCGTGAGGAGGCGGACCCTGTGGTGGTCAGTGCGGGTGGGACACGTGCCCCATAGCTGGTAGTGTCTTGAGAGACAAGACTGTCTTCCTAGGGAGGGATTGGCTCTTGAGGTTTCTCTAGAGAGGGAGAATCGTGGGACGGTGAACGCTCCTGCATAGGGTGGCTATCACCGTGGCAGTGCAGAACGTTGTGGTTGCTCCCCGACAGACTGCATGTGGCCAGAGTTTGGTCCCCTGGCGTTGGGCTTCCCAACTCACTGTGTGTGGTTTTGACCATTGAAGGCCTTTGCTTGTGATTTTGGGCTAGTAGAGCCCTAGTTGTGGTTTTGGCCGGTGTGGGCCTGGTTTGTGAGGTTTTGAGAAAATGGTTTGCAAAATAAATTTTAAAGGAAAATTAATTATAGTTTTATTTACCATGGTTTTCCTTGGGGTGCGTACTAGGTGACATTTGTTACTCATGCATTTTCCTAGTGTTTTTTGTTTGCAGGTGTAGGCATGCAAGGGGTTAGCGTAGTGCATATAGTTTGTAGTTTCCTAGCCGTACACACAGGTTCCTAGTAGTTAGATATTTTCTGTTTGGCTTTAATTTTCCCGTAATTTAATTTATTTTAATTTATTGGGGAACATGTGGGGCGTTACAACAAGTGTTGCCGCGACTCTACCACCCGGTCAATTCTGTTCCACTTAATCCCTCTTTTTCATTGCCAGATATCTTTAGGAATGGGAAATCTTTCTCCTATTACATGAATCAAATGTTTCATTTCATCCGGGAAAAGCCATTTCTTTCTCAACAATGTGTTTGCCATTTGATCCAATAGCGTTCCGTTAGATAGGAACAGATTTGATAAATATTGATAACTCTCAGATAGTGTATTAGAATGGAAAGACCCATTATATAATGAACAAATGGTTGTAAGCCATCTTTGGCGATGAATCAACAATTCAAAGTGCTTTTCTTGTGTATTCTTGATGAACCAGCGTTTATATATAGATTTGGGAGGATTTGTTTGGGAAGTAATAAGCCCCTTCATCTGCAAAGAATTCTCAATGTGAAAACACAGAGATAAAGGACTGATCTTTGAATAGGAAAAAGAATGGATCTGTAGGGTCCCAAATGAATTGGCTTATTTAAAGAAAGCCTTGTTCTTTGGAAGATCTATCTCGTGTTTGGTACTGCATGGTTCCACTCTACAAGAACTCCGAATCATTCTCTTGAAGCTCATCCTCTTTATGATAAATGATCTGCTTACCTCGAAATGACCTGGCTAAATAGGGAAATTCCAATTCATTGGGCCATTCGATACAATCAAATAGATTGCCATAGGGGCGCCATATTCTAAGAGCCCAAACTATGTGATTTAAGAAATCCTCCTCTATCTGTTGCGGGTCGATGGCTCGTTCTCCTTCCCATTCTTCAGACCCTGATTCGTAATTTTCATATAGAAATCCATGATCAACGAGAGAACAAGATCTATTTTGCATCATATCTAACGGATTCCTTGGTTCGGACTGAAGAAACAATGTCACTCGATTATTATCAAACTGACTGCAATCTTTTTCTGTTCATGATGAACCCACCAGAGCGCCTTCTACTTCTAATAGGCCATGAACTAGAATATCTTTGATTTTCGGTCATTAATTCTCGATGCCTATATATATATATATATATCCATAACCTACCCTCGCTCTGTCCTTATGTAACGACCGCCAATTCGCTACCACTAAACGTAGCTACAAATTTTCATTTAATTATTTTTTTTATCTTTATTATTAACTAACAATTACACTAATGATGTAGCTAAGGCTAAGTACTCTCAATAGGAAATAAAACTAATAAACAACAGAAACAAACTAAACTAACACTCACTTGGATCCCTGATGTGTTGTGGTGTGACTCCTCCTATATGCACTAGCAACCAACAACTACTATCCTGCACCTGCCAAAACATAGGAAACAAAGCACACGTGAGTGACCACTCAACGGTCACCAAGCATGCACCCCAACTACAACTTGACAACCTATGTCGAGGGAAACAAAGCATAGGCATCACACGTGGACGCCGACAAACCAAAAAGGCAATCTACCGACGGCCAACACACAAGCACTCGCATCCCTCTCGGATGCCACAACACCAAACCTGGTAGTCTACCACTGCCCGGCTGGCCACAAAATCACAAAATCATGTCTTTAAAACCATTCTTTTCTTTTCCTGTGCAAAACTATGTGCGTGCACTTTCAAAACCTTTATGCATGCCCGAGAAAGCTACTCTCGCCATCTCAAGCTCAAAACAACACCAAAAGCACAACTACATAGACTCTGCTCTGTACAACATGGTCTCCTTTGGACCCAAGCACAACACCAAACCATGGAGCCTCTGCTCCCAAAACAATGGAGCCACCGCTCCCAAAGCACTACGCTTCAATAGGCGCCAAAGTCACGGCCTCGACTAGGCCTACAGCCTGACTTCCCAAACCAGGACACCGCATAAACATAAGCACAAATAGTGTGTTGAATTGCCCGACGCCAAGCAGACAATAATGGCCACAAGCAGTCCACCGAGGAGCGACCACGGTGTCTGCACTACCACAACGTGCCATCCTGTGCAGGAGCCACGTCGTCCTGCAATTCTCTCGCATGGAGAACCCTCAACAAAGCCAACCCCTCCTTGGGAAGGCAGTCCTGTCACTCAAGACACTACCAGCTACGGGGCGCGCGGGCAGCCATATTGTGAAGTCCAAATAATGAAGTGATTCATGATTAAAATGGTAGTATAGATTATACTACGGATTCTATCGATCGCAAGTTGATCTTGCTTGGTGAAAACGTGATTCTTCCATACATTTATATTGCTAGAGAAAAGATTCGGGGTCTATCCGGACGGAGTAGTATTTGGCATCCCTATCGGGCTGGCAGACGGACATAAAGCTAACAAATGTACTATCAGGCATATGTATATCGGAAAGAGAAACATGTTGGACTTCACAATATGGCTGCCCGTGTGCTCACTCCATTATTTTGACAGCCTCGAATCAACACGAGCTGTTCCTCTTCCCTAGGTAGACCTCTTCGTAGTGCCACTGTCCCGAACTTACCTTTGCTAGATCTTCGAGAATAGTTACACCTGAATCAAGAAACAACCACCTAGAGGAAAACACATGGGATCACACCCACCAACTCGACCAACGACGCCACCAAACGAGACGGGCAGCCAACTCCACTTGACTCACCCCATCTCCATCGTAGAAAACCCAAAACCCAAAAGCAAACACAGGAGAATGAAGATCTCCACAGGTTTAATAGTGCTACGCCATCCAACCCACAAGCAAACAAGAAAATCAACAATAAGACACCTAAAGGAAACACTAGAGGAAAATATCTCCACTACCTAAATGGCACAAAGCCATCCTAGCCACAACCAACCAAGACCACTGGGTATCCCGACAAGATACCCCAGACAACACACAACAAACAACACATCGGGCTATGCCACTCCATGGCCAAGCCCTAAACAACATGTGCGACATAGCTACACAACACCAATGCGCGACTCCACACGCACCACCCTCCCCTAGGTACCCCATCCTCAGATAAAGCATCTGGAAGGAACAACACAGACTTGGGGAACTCACCAAAGGCACCCTAAAACAACAACACACTCCTGGGGACCCACCGAGTCACCTAGAGACCACAACAGACAACTGGGGACCCATCGAGTCGCCCAGAACAACACCAACACACATCTGGGGACTCACCGAGTCACCTAGAACAACACACATTTGGGGACCCACCGAGTCACCTAGAACAACACACATTTGGGGACCCACCGAGTCACCTAGAACAACACACATCTAGGGACCCACCGAGTCGCCCAGAACAAGATACATCTGGGGACCCACCGAGTCGCCCAAAACAACACCAACACAAATCTAGGGACTCACCGAGTCACCAAGAACAACACACATCTAGGGACCCACTGAGTCACCCAGAAAAACACACATTTGGGGACCTACCGAGTCACCCAGAGACGACAAGAGTATGGAGCTCAAAGAAACCTCCACACCCACCACAAAGACAACAACAACCACATATCCAAGAAGTCTCACGCTTCATCCAAATGCGACAATAGGAGGATAGAGCTGCAAGCATCCTCCCACACCGACACCAACACCAACAACAACAAACAGACGACCGACGATGACCATAGACCACCAACAACAACAAATGCCAACAAGAACCTGCAGTAAACAAGCAAACAAGCAGCAACAACCATGAATGGTACACTTGAGGCAGACAATCGCTGCACCCTACCCTCCACAGAAAAACACCAAAAAGCCCAGCACTAGGTGGTGGTTAACCCCTATCAAGGGAAAAGACGTCCTTTGGTCAAAAGATGAAGGATGCCTAACCCCCCAC
>JAMKQA010004939.1:0-17481 GCA_024699735.1 Posidonia australis | reverse complement strand
TTGTACTGTTTGGTGACAGTCAAAGTGCAATCCACTTGAGCAAGAATTCATCATTCCACTCGAGGTCAAAGCATATCAAAGTTCGATACCATTGGATTCGAGACGTGGTGAACTCAAGGGAGCTTGAGTTTAATAAGGTGCATACCGATGACAATGGAGCAGATATGTTGACTAAAATAGTGACAAAAGACAAGTTAAATACTTGTAGCCAGATTGCAGGATTAGTGGACTCCTTCATGTAGTCAAGAGGGGGAGTTTGTTGGATTTCCCTCCATATAGAGGATGGCCCACTTTGCTATTTATTTACTTTGTAGGGACCTTCATGCTATTTACCCATAAACCCTGTTAAGGCATGTGGAGGAAGAGAGAAAACAACATAATTTTTTTACAAGAGAAGGGGTGATTGATTTTCGTCCATCTCTCTTGTTGCTACACCACCTTGATCATAGGGCTGATCGGAAGGGTATTTGTGGTTGGATCGAGCGGAGATTTTACCGAGAAGATCTTGACTCACTATTCTTTAGATTGGACTATTGGATTGGTGATTAGAGCAGTGAAGAGATAGAATCGAAAGGGGTTTCAGTGGGAGTTCGTCACTACAGTTCTGCAACGTGCACTCTTGGTAGAAGGTTAGTCTGAGTGGTGAAACGAAGTCCGTTTTGGCTGAAATGTTTTCAGTAGTTCAGGAATTCGTGGAGCTTCATTCCTACCAAGTTTGGTGATTTTTGGAATAGCGTAATGATAGCAGAATTTTCTGGAACAGAGGAGGCCGAATTTGGATAAAACTACATTACCTCTTGTTTTGTGTTGTTGTTGCTTGTGTCATTGTGTACTTGTGATGTGCATGTGGTTCCTCTAGTAAAATACTAGAGAAGACCTTGTTTGTACTCATTTGATTATAATAGGGATTTGGAGGTGGATCGATAGGTCCCGTGGTTTTTACACCTCACACCAAGGAGGTTTTCCACGTAAATATTGGTGTACTTTGCTTGCTCATTTGGACTTGATAATTAGACTAGGTTGGGTCGATCTAGATTTTTTTTTTAAAGGAAACCAACAATTGGAAATTAGTCATTGGAGAAAAATAACAATAAAATAACCAATGGTTGGTCAAACTAGTCATAGGAGTTGGAGAAGAATGTTGGACCTTAGAGTGAACATTGTCCAATGTTTCTTTTTTTTTCTTTTTTTTTCTTCTTCTTTTTCTTGTATTTCTCTATAAATATTCCCTTATATCTCGCACTTTTTTCATACAACTTTCTACTCTTCTCTTTACTTTCTACTACAAGTCTATTACAGTCTCAATTCTCTCAATTCTGTAATTCTCTCAAACTCCCTCAAATTCTTAAATGAAGAATTCAAGTTTGACTCTAAATTCCGTTACAGCATCACTATGACTCCAGCTTCTATCGACAACAACAAAATTTCTTTACTTCTAATCCCTCTAATTTTTCTACTTCTAATTCCTTTATTTTGGGTTTTAGGCTTTTTAAGGTCAAAGATTTTTATATTATCAATATTTTTAGTAATTATAATGACATATGTATATGAAAATGTATCAAGCCAAGACATCCCAACTCAAAAATCAGATTTACCATAAACCACACACATAATCCACAGGTAAAAAAAACCTAGGAACTATAGTTCATGGGTTTGGGAATAAGTAACATTAGATTCTACTAGTAAAAATAAGTGGTATTGTAATTATTATAATACTGTATATGCTTATCCTAAGGGTGGGAGTGGGGGTTTAGGTCATATAGCTAGGTATTTTCAAAAATATATAGATGTGCATGATAAAGATAATATCACTGATTTAAGATAATATAATTTAAATATAGGTTCTAGTGAAATAATAAATTGAAAATAAAATGTTGAAGAAGCTAAAGAAGGTATAATAAAATTTATAATACAACATGAACAACTATTTACATTTTTTAAAAATTAAAAATTTGAAACTTATGTACAAAATTTTTTAAACCCATAATTTAAAGGTCGTTATAGGAACACCGCTAAAAATATAATTTATAAAACATTTAAAAAAATAAAGATTTTTTAATTGAAATATTTTTTCATTTATTATGTAAAATATCATTAACTTGTGATATTTGAATTGGTCTTAATAATTTTCTTTACTTATATTTAACTACACAATAGATAGACATAGAATGAAATTTATAAAAATGAATAATTGGTTTTAGAGCTTTTGATTATCCTTATACTGATAAAGCTATAGCAAATATTAGAGACAATATTGTTAAAGGATTTACAATATATAATAAAATTAATACTTTTTCTTTTTCTTTTGATAATGCTTCTAATAATAATGTTGCAATAGGAATATTAAAAAGAAATTTAAAGTAGGTATTAAATGGTGATTTATAACATTATAAGTGTTGTTATCATATTTTAAATTTAATTGTACAATAATGTATAGATTTCTTTAGGTCTTATATAAAAAATATAAGATTAGTTACTTTATTTATTCAAACATCATTTAAAAAGATCTCAAAAATTTAGATATATCTATGTGCAAAAAATGGTTTAAAATCTAAAAAATTTAACTTAGATGTTCAATATAGATGGAACTCAACATATAATATATTAAGTTTATATTTATCTTATGATAACATAATTACAATGTATTATAATATAAAATCTATTTTTTTAAAAATGATGACGATTGAAATAATTCTAATATATTTCATAAATTTTTAGAATCATTTTATTATGCAACTCAACAATTATTAGGTCAATATTATTCTACTAGTTATCTAGTTTTAATTTATTTATTTAATATTACAAATGTTTTTCAACAATGTAGATATGTCTGATGTTTTGTAACTATTATTCAATTAATGGGAAAAAAATATAATAGTTATTGGAGATCACCTCCAATGTAGGCATGTTTAGCATTACTCATGGATCCTAGACATAGATTAGTTAATTGTATGATTTTTTAGATGATATTTTTAGTAAATTGAATAAATTTGAAAGAATAGATGAATTTAATAATAAAGTTAAGGAATCTTTATATACATTATTTGAAAAATATGTTAGAATTATTGTAGTAAAGGTAGCTCTAGTGCTAATACATTTAATTTTATAAGAAGGAATACTAGTAATAATAGTAGTAGTAATCCATTTTAAAGTAAGATAAATAAAAAAAAGAAAATACGTAAAACAAGCATTGTTAATGAATTAGAAGTTTATTTAGAATATGAATTTGCTTTTAGTAGACCTGCAATGGATAATTTAGATATAATAAAGTGGTAGTTTAGTACTACAATTAGATTTTTCATAATTTCTCAAATGACAAAAGATTTACTAACAATTCTCACATTTATTGTGGCATCATAGTTTGCATTTTCAATAGGCAGAAGAGTTCTAAATGATAAAAGATGTAAACTATTAGAAAAATTCATAAAAGCCTTCGTATATTTGAATGACTAATACGATGCAATTGATCATCTTCAAAACTTAAACATAAAAGACGAATCAGAAGATAAGAAGACGACATCAACGTTAACGGAAACTACATTTGAGACGACTGCTTTTACTAATGACAATTATTCGATTTTTTGTAAAATTTTTAATTTATATTGATGTAAAAATAAAAAATGTTGAATATCTTATGTATTTTTCACATTTTTTAATGTATATATCAAATATTTAATAATAAATATTTGTTTTTAAATGGACCAATTTACTGAACCAACCTAGCCTTGCCATGGGCCCAGGCTGTGCGGGGCCAGGGGTTTTTAATAACCAGCCTGGTTAGCTAACCAACACGACTCGACCCAGCCAGGCCATAGATTTTACAGACAAGGTTAACGTGGCCTAGTCTGTTTTATACCTTTACTAACGTTTACACAATCTTCTCACATGAGAGACTTGACTTGGTTTAGCCTGTTTTACACCTTTACAAACGTTTACTCAATCTTCTCTCGTGAGAGAGGTTTCATATTTGAATGATACATGATGGATTTATGGTATAATTTTCAAATATTTATGGCACATTAGGTTTGGATTCATTACATAAAAAATGTGGAATACCCAAAACATGCTAGTCGACCACAATCTTGGTATCTAGCTGATGGACTCCACAAAGTTAAACAAATTAGAAAATTTGTAAAAAAAATATGTTGTTTCACCCACTAATGTGCGAAGTTCTCTTACTCTTCTGCAGGATTCTTTCACTCTACCTTTTTATGAGATTTCCTATGACCTTTTTTAAGGATATGTTTGGTTGTACTACTGTTGAAAGTTAAACATATCTTTTACCCAAAAATTAGTTTTTGAAGTCATTTCTAGAAGTTAGGTTCTACTATGATGTATAAAATATTACTTAGTAAAAATGAAAATATGTAGATTCTAAGCTTTAATATTAATGGCAATAGGCCTATTAGTCTTTCTTCAAACCATAAAATACTTGAATCTTATAAGGATAGTTTGGAGAGATAAAATAAAACTTATAACTTCTGGTATAAACAATCCAACACTAGCTTCTAGGGTATTTAAATCTTTTATTAGAATGTTGTAACGCCCCCGCACTACACAACAGTATAGGAACTACCCTAATGCAACTAATAGAGTCTAAATAACAAAAATAAATAAATAAAGCTAAACACCCAGACTTGTGTGTGGCGAAAGTGGCTCAAAAGTGATGTACCAGACTAGACTGCACCTACTCTTGAGTACCTGAAACAAGGCAAAAAGGAAACCACGCGTGAGTGACAGGAATGTCACCCGGTACGTGTCCCAAGAACAACAAAAAAATCGACAAAAGCATTGCATTGCTAGAAAACCTCGAGAAAACCACAACCGTCAAAAAACCAACACACGTAGTTTGGTAAAAATCAGTGGAGGATGCTATTTCAAAACTTTCTTTTCTTTTCCTTTCAAAATCTCATGCTCATTAACAAATCTTTATGCACAACTCAAGAAAAGAAAATCATTTACATCTAGTTTCCCAGCCCAAAACACCATTTTATCTATTAACACAGTTCACAACCAATCAGAGCTAGGAACTAGTTCAATACAAATCCCAATCCATGTCTCAAAAATTGGTCGCATCACCCTGGTCACAAGCGATTGACCTGGCCACAAGTAGTTGTCGAGGCTCCACCCTGACCACACTGCAATGCTACGGTGAACCACCTAGCGTTGGAGTTCAACTGCCTTGGCCGCAGCCTCAAAATGTACCCTCACTGGTACAAGTACGGAGTGCGTCCTCACGACGCCTTGGTGCCAGAGCACCTAGGGACTCTAACCCCAGACCCGACCAGCACTGATACTGAGAGTAATCCAGGTCTACCGTACCCTGGGTCCTACAGTACCACCACAGTCTCGAGGCTCCTACCCTGAACTGCGACTCCGCAACCACAACCAAGGACACGTCTCCGACATCTCTAGAGGTCTCACTACCCCTGTTGGCAAGCTCCGGTCTAATTGTGGTTCCTACAAATCTCAGAAATCTCTTTTAAACCACATGCAGTTTCTCATTTCAAATCATTTGGCAAAACCAGTTTTCATTCATAAAATTCTTTATAAATCTCACACATTATGTGTCACATTTCTCATCTATGGTTCTCAAACCAATCATTTACATTGGCATTCATTCATGGTCATTGTACCATGCATTCACCCCTCACATGGGTCCACATGTATTCCACATATTTCATGTTTCACCATTCATGGAAAGCATAATTAAAACATGTTTGCATGCAACATCTCATGAATCATTTTTGTGCATCTCATACATTTATCGTGCATTTATCTAAATTTATTAACATTTTCAAGATATTTCTCAATATAGTTCTAGGTCCTAATTCGGCATACCGAATTGGATCCCAGTCGACCAAAAATCCTTGATTTGGTCGATCGAAATATTTTGGTACTCTGAATCTCTGTCAGATTTATCAGTTCCTCGCCAGAATGGTCGATCTAATTCATCTGGTGGTCCGAAATCTCCTGATTCGGTTAACCGAATTACCCCAATCGTCTGAATCAGTGGCCCAGGGAACCCATATGGAGGAATTTTGGTATCCCGAACTCAGTTCGGCATACCGTTTTTTGTGATTGCAGAAAACCTCCCCAACCACCATCGTCTCTTCTCCCCAAAGTGGGAGTAAGGGGCGGACTCATCTAATCCACCTAAAAAATTACAAGTAAAACATAAGGTGTAAACCTCCAAGTCTACTTCAAAACTCCCTAATCCAAACACAAAACCATCAAGCATGCTGTTCTCTAGAAATTCATAAAGACATAAAGCTCTTACAAGATCACTGTAGCATGCATCAAAATCACTAACAAAAATCCCACGAAATAACCACAAATCAGCATGATATCAACACAAACACACTATTCATCTCATTCACAACATTTTCCCTATTTTTGCATGATTTTTCCATCATTATTTATGATTTATCCCTTAACCTCAACATGTCTCAACCGAGGAAAGGAAGAAGGAGGGGAAACGCGTACCTGACTTTGACAAGCCCTGCGTGCCCTTGAGCTCCGACAATGCCCGACACCGGCCTCCCCTCGCTCACACGATCTCCTCTAGCTTTCGGCTTTCCTCCCACCTCGCGGCTCACTACCAACCTCTGCACTCTCTGTCTTGTTTCTCTTCTCCCCACCGTGCTCCATGCTTCCCTTTATCGCCACCTCCTCGCCGATCAGCTGCCAGCCTCGCTGCTTCGGAAGGGACGAGACGAGCAGCCCTCCTGCTAAGCCTTACAAGTAGGTGGTGTAGGGTCACAGGTCACGAGCGTGGGGAAGGAAAAGGAGGCTCAATTCTCGTGTGGTTGGACTCCTTGACCAAGCTAAAATTTGCAAGTGGGTTTCACCCTCAAACACGGGTCCCAAATACACATACTGACCCACAAAGCCAAAGAAGTCACACCACCAGGGAAGACCAAGAACACAATTACACTGGGAGAAACCACAACCAACAAACACAACCTTGATTAACTATTAATAAACCACATTCAATTAATACAGCAAATTCCATGGTTTATACATTAAATGGAAAATCAAGCACAGGTGTTACAAATGTACACTCTAAGCTCTTCTTTGGATGTAGAATAAGAGAGGTAGGAATAAGTGAAAAGTGGTATTAATATTTTGATAGTATTAATATTTAGTTTGGAAGTGATTTTCTTTTAAAGGTGAATAAGTGTGTATAGGGAAATATTCAGATTTGGACGAAAAGTGGAATAAAAATCAGAATAAGTGAGATTTTGGTAGGAATCAACTTTTGAAATTCAACTTTCTAAAAAATGATTTTAGAATGTGAGATTTTATAATAATAGAATCATGTTTGGTAATATAACTCATATAATAGCTTTTAGATTATTTTGACATTAAAATGTCAGAAATGCCCTTTGGTTTTATAAAAGCCCTTATTAGATGTCTCACAAAAAATCAAGTTTCTTCTCCATCATACGAAGCAACCGCTCATATGTACAAGTAAGACTCTTGACGAATATTTTACTAGAAGAAGTCATAAAGGTTTGTTCTCTATTTGAATATTTCTGTAAGTCAATTACAACAAGAATATTGAATATGCATCATGAGATTGTATCTAAAGCTTTCTTGTTGTAGCCTATTTTAACTATCCTTGGTTTTGGTGTTGGATTGAGACATCAACAACATTTGTTTCGACAATGTTCAAATTTCTTGTCTGTAGATTTTCTTGTTTGGAGATAATTAATAAGATATGGTTTGCTCTATCTTTAATCTGATTTAAACTTTTGTCATGTAAGATAATTAATTTTGTCTTGGATGGTTTCTCTTTTCTGGCTTTATTGGTTAGTTAGATGATTACAATTATACTTGTCCATCATGCTTTCAATTAGTAAATTTTTCTTGATCCCCTAGCAGAATTGTTACCTTTTTGGTTACTTATTGCACTGTCTGATTTTGTAACACCCGTAAAATTCATTTTGTAATTATTTATATTTTAATAAATTTATTCCTACACAGGTGTTACTGTTTCGAGACCCATTGTGTGGTTTTGTGCTTTTGGGCTTGGACCTCGTGAGCTGGCTTCTATTTACGTGTCCTTGTGCGAGGTTTTGCACTGTGCATTATGGCACTATGCATGTGGGGCCTGGGTATGGGGTCCGTGTGGGGTCCACTCCGTGGGCTGGTTGCTGTGGCTAGTGGTTGGGCAAAGTGGCTGATGTGCTCGTGTAAGGTGCAGGTGGCTGAGACGTGTAGGTGAGCATGCTCCCAACTACTACGTGCACAAGCTTTATAAGTCGCCCACACCGTCACTCGTCGCCGTCTTCTCCTTCTTTCTTCTTCTTTTTTCCTCCTCCTCGGGCGTGCTTCTATTCTTCCCCACCTTCCCTTCCCTTCCTCCCCACTCCTCCTTCTCCACCCCCTTCTCCTCCCACCCGTCCTCCCCTGCCTCCTCTGTTCCCTTCTTTCGCGCGTCGACGGAGAGAGAGAGAGAGGGAGAGAACCAGAGGCGTTGTGGTGGCTTGTGGCAGCCTGGGAAGCTTGAGAGTGACATCCCAGAGGTCGTAGGGTGGCCATGGGTCGGGTCACAGGTATTCGCCGGAGTCGGCCGGAGATCATCAGAGCTCGTTTCAGGTACGCATCTCTAATCCTTGTAATAAAGAGCATGAAAATGATAGAAATTGATAGGGTTGCATGAAATCTAGGTAAATTTACATTCCTAGAATTTATTGTAATTTTATGAGAATTTATGGGCATTTATGCCAGTGGTTGCGTTTTGGGTCCTTTTGACCCTTCTACCTTTGCGATTTTATATCTTAATGTATGGTGAATGGATTTTAGTTTTGTTTGTTGTGATTTGGAGTAGACTCGAGGGTCTACATCTTATGTTTTATGCAAGATTTTTGGTATTTGTTTAGGAAATCCGATTGAAGGTCCCAGTTGGGGCAAGTTTGGACGATAGGGTTAGGACCATTTTTAGTGTTTCGTAGAATTTGGCATACCGAACTATTTCGGTATGCCGTTTCTCTGTCAGATTAGGTTCTCTAGTCGAAATTTGGTCGTCCAATTTTGGACGGTTGCTCGAATCAAGAGATTTCAGTCGACTGAATCATTTTCGGTATACCGAATTTGGCCTGAGTGTTGATTGTTAACCTGATTCGGTCGACCGATCTAGATCGGCCTACCGAACCAGGAATTTTTGGCATACCAAGCCTATTTTTGGCATGCCTAATCTGGGCCCAAATAAGTTTATAAAATCTAATTTCTAAGGGTTTTCTAGATTGATTTGTTTTGTCTCATTGAAAGGGATTGTGGGCCATCAGTGGTGGTCTCTTGAGACCGCTTATGTGCCGTTTTGCTGAGGTTTTGGAAAAGTTTTCAAAGATATGAAAATGATTTTGGAAATGGATTTCCAAGAAATAGTTAGCCTGTTTTGGAAAATGTTTTCCTGATTTTCTGTGTGTGGACCGAGACAGTGTGAAATCGTGTCGTTGGGATCAGGAAATGTAACGACATTCTCGGGTGGTCGGGTGCGACTCCCTGGTTGAGGTCGGGGGCCGAGATACCTGAGGCTGAGGGGCGTCGGGTCTTGGAGGTATGAGACTCCTTGATTGTCGTCTCAAAGCTAGGGTTGAGGTCCACGGGTTGAGATGTCTTGTGGCATGATGGGGAGGTATGATACTCCTATTGTCGCTGTGAGTACTGAGGCTCGGGTGTCATCGGGTGTGGAGGTATGATACTCCCTCCTGAGCACCGTGTGTGGAGCACTCCGTGAGGAGGAGGACCCTGTGGCGGCTAGTGCGGGTGAGACACGTGCCCTGTAGCTGGTAGCGTCCTGAGAGACAGGATAGCCTTCCCAAGGAGGGGTTGGCTTTGTGAGGGTTCTTCAGAGAGGGAGAATAGTGGGACGGTGGTTGGCACCTGCATAGGGTGGTACACCGTGGCAGTGTAGAACGTCGTGGTCGCTCTTCGGTGGACTGCTTGTGGCCAGAGTTAGGTTGCCTGGCGTCAGACTTCCCAACTCACTGTGTGTGATTGTGGTTATTGAAGGTCTTTGCTTGTGGTTTTGGGCTAGTAGAGGTCATATTGTGGTTTTGACTGGTGTGGGCCTGGTTTATGAGGTTTTAAGAAAATGGTTTGTGAAATGAATTTTAAAAGAAAATTAATTATGATTTGCTTTCTGCGATTTTTTCCTTTGGGGTGTGTACTGGATGCCTTTTGTCACTCATGCGTTTTCCTCGTGTTTTTGGTTTGTAGGTGCAGACATGCGAAGGATTAGCGTAGTGCATATAGTTTGAAATTTCCTAGTCGCACACACAGGTTCCTGGTTATTAGATATTTTCTGTTTGGTTTTCATTTTCCCGAAATTTAATTTGTTTTAAATTATTGTGGAAAATGAGGGGCGTTACAGTTTGGTATCAGAGTTCCAGGTTCACTAGGTTGCACTACACCTAGGGTGTCCGGTATAGACACTCCATAGGTTTTGCATGCATGGTAGAGTCTGCACCTAATCTTTTTGCCATGATTTTCTGGTTGTTGTTTTGTTTGTGGTGCAGGTACTTTGCCTTTCTCCGGCAAGATGTCTCCTCATAGTAGTAAGGGCAAGGCCTTTATCGAGGAGACCAAGCCCCGAGAGAACGTAGGCAGATGGAAGGCAGTTCGTGTGGAACTGAGGAGTTTGGCACACGAGATATCTCATGCGTTCAACATGAATAGTGCTAATGAGCCGTCAAGTGACCCATGGTTGAATCAGTTCACGAAGCTTCGTCCACTGTCATTCAAGGGAAAGGTCAGTGTTGAGGAGAGCGAGGCCTGGTTGGAGAAAGTGGTGAAGATGCTGCAGAGTATGGCGTGCCCGAAGGAGCATTGGATGCGGTTGTCGACCTACCTGTTAGATGGTGAGGCAGATAGGTGGTGGAAGTCTATGAGATGGCTGAAGTTCTCGGACTCAGTCACTGTTAGCATCTAGTGGAAGGATTTCAAGGCGGTCTTCTATGACAAGTATTTTCCCGCTCATGTGAAGGAGCAGCTTCATCGAGATTTCCAGAGTCTAAAGCAGGGCACGATGTCGGTGCTCGAGTATGAGACTGAGTTCGCTTGGCTAGAACGCTTTGCTCTTGCCTATGAGTCTGAGGAGGAGCGGGCACAAAGGTTTCTGGACGGCTTGAACCATGGGCTACGGGTGAAGGTGATGAGCTGTCAGTGCCAGACTGTAGAGGACATGATTGGGATGGCTTATCGCTTCGAGGCTGAGCATCAGAAGTTTCTGGAGAGTCGTCCCAAAGGGAAGGGTAAGTCTTCTTTCACCTCCCGGTTCTCTTTCTCTGGTTCTCCAAGTACTAGTAGTTCAGGTAGCATTGAGAAGAAGCAGAAGGTGAGGTCCAGTGTTTCCTCTGCGGACCGGCGGAGCTTTGATGGGGGTAGCGGAGTTGACCTTAGTCAGACAGGTCCAGTGCTTCCGGTGGGAACCAGTATTTCAACTGTGGTCAGGTGGGCTATATCGCTGCATATTGTCCTCATCCTAGGCAAACCCCAGCCTCGGTGGTGTGCTATAATTGTGGGAAGGCAGGACACATTTAGAAATTCTGTCCGGAACTACCCAAGAAGGTAGGAAGCACACCACAACAGCCGACTAAGGGACTAGTGTTCACCATTGTAGCTCTAGGCATTGGGTCTTCGGGAGATGTTGTTGAGGGTAAGAATGATTAGTTGATTTTGTAACCCTCTGAGATATGTTGTAATCTCCTTGTAATCTAGACATCTACCTGATTGTATGGTTGTGTGGTATTGTTTGCTTGGCCATCAGGTTCTTTTATTGTGGCTGGTTGGATGGCTAGAGTGTTGTTTGACTCAGGGAGTTCTTTCTCCTTTATCTCTGAGTCCTTTGCGGTAGAGTTGAGAGAGAGACTAGTTAGACTGGCCTTTCATCTCAACGTGGTGACACCGCTGGGGGAGCACTGTTTGGCATGGAGGTATCTGCGGTCTATCAACTTGACGCTGAATGGCAGAGAGTTTGACGTCAACCTGATCGTGATGGACATGCAGGAGTACGATGTGATACTCGGCATGGATTAGTTGGCGCAACAGTCCATTTTGATTGATTGTGCTCAGAGGAGAGTTTATTTTGGGTCTCCTGAGGATGGGTCGTTCTTTGTGTAAGGTGGGTGTCAGGGTGAGCCTAAATTTGTCATATCAACTATGAAGGCGTATAAGTCTTTGATCAGGAGTTGCGTGGGGTATCTAGCCAATATAGTTACCTCCACTTCTCCTGAGTTGGCTGTTCACAACATCTCTGTGGTGTGTGAATTTCCCAATGTTTTCCCTGACGATTTGCCTAGTATGCCACCTCACAGGGAAGTAGAGTTTTCGATCGATCTAATCCCGGGTTCTGGTGTTGTGTCGAAGCCTCCCTATCACATGGCGTCAGTGGAGTTACGAGAGTTCAAGACTCAGTTGCAGGAGTTACTAGAAAAGAGATTTATCAGGCCAAATGTGTCTCCGTGGGGAGCGCCTTTCTTGTTCATCCACAAAAAGCATTGTTCGCTCTGACTATGTATAGATTATTGAATGTTGAACTAGATCACAGTGAAGAACAAGTATCTCCTGCCCCGCATTGATGACCTGTTCGACCAGTTGCATTCTACATTGGTGTTCTCAAAGATTGATCTGAGGTCAAGGTATCACCAGTTGAGGATACGAGACTCAGACATTCAGAAGACTGCTTTTCGAACACAATACGGGCATTATGAGTTCACGGTCATGCCTTTTGGCTTGACTAATGCATCGACTGCTTTTATGGATCTGATGAACAGGATTTTTAGCCCTTTTCTGGACCAGTTCGTTGTAGTTTTTGTTGATGACGTGCTGGTCTATTCTCTTGATGTTGAGACTCACGCCTTGCACCAGAGGGCGGTTTTGGATACTCTAAGGCGTCATCAGCTATACGTCAAATCCTTCAAGTGTGTGTTCTGACTAAGTGAAGTCATGTTCCTTGCCCATTTGATCTCTGGAGATGACATCAGAGTAGATCTTGCCAAGGTCAAGGCGGTGAGCAGTTGGGAGTGACGCAGGACTGTGTCGGAGATCAGGAGTTTCTTGGGTTTAACGAGCTATTATTGGAGGTTTATCAGAGATTTCTCGTCCATAGCCGCTGTGACTATGCCGGTGGAACCCTACACGGCTCTCCCCTACCGGGTGCGTGGAAACACACGAGGAGACTCGATATGGTCACGACGAAGATGGTGAATCCGGACAAGGAGACTAGACTTGGAGACACCAAGGAAAGATGATAAAGGATAAGAAAAGAAGTCGCCACCTAGTCGTTTAATGGAAAGACAAGGAAAACTGAACACACAAGAAAACTAAGAAGCAAACGGGATGCAGAAAACATGTGTGCTCTGTGCCTAATGGATATAATGCACAAATGAATGCGGGCCAGAGAAAGGGTAAGGATTCTAGTTACGCATGGGGAAAAGGTCAGGCACCCCCATGCGCCCGTGAAAACTTGGTCTTTCTAGGTTTCATACTTGTCAATGATCTACTAAATGTGTGCTTGCTTATCATAAATGTGCATGTTAAAGATGACTGGAAAACATACCAAATCAAAGAGAAGAAATGAAACGAAAGGAAAAAGTTAATCCGTGGGTCAAATGTAGGCATTGAGAATGCCGCTTTACTGTACGCCCGTAGACGATGAGGAAAATCGTGAAAATCGAGAAATTCTCTGAAAGCGTCACGTAAATCAGTAGAAATTTAGATAAATCCGAGAAAATCAAATTGGGGAAAATAATCCTTGTTTCAGGACCACGTCGGCTTTGTTAAGTCTTTTACTGTACACCCTTGGGCGATGGAAATCCAAATCAAATTTAAAGATGCGAAAATTGGAAAGAATCCGGGAGACGACGAGAAAACCAAGCTCGAAAAGAGTAGGAAAAGCGTGCGCAAAGTAAAAAAGAAAAGGCAAGAAAATTGCATGAAAAAGTGCGACAAAATGTGCAAAATGCATGTGTGAGTGTAAAAATACGAATTCTAGAAGCCTTTGTGCAAAAAACTAATTCTAAATAAAACTGAAATTTTAAAGCTCAAATCATAAGAAATACATAGGAAAACACATTCTATGCAATTATGAAGAAATCTGGGGTCAAATGTGCAAATATGTGCATTTCTGGTCAAAGTGGGGGTTCCTAAGGGTTAAAATGCAATTTTACCACTAAAACATGCATTTAATGCAATTTAGTGGAAATTCAGGGTAAAATATGCAAGAAAAAGGATCCATGAAAGTTTCAGGGGCAATTCAGTAAATTTACCCTAGAAAACATGCATTCAGTGTGAAATATGTAAAGTGCAGGGGTTAAAATGCAATTTACCTAAAGAATCAATGCATTCAGAAGAGTTTCGGTAAAGTTCAGGGGCTTAAATGCAATTTAACTAGAGGAAATATACATTCTGTGTTATTTTAATGATGCTCAGGGGTTTAAATGCAATTGTGACAGAGAAATGTGCATTCAGAAGAGTTTCAGTAAAATTCAAGGTCCTTTATGCAAAAAAATTGGATTGAAGTGCATGAAAAGAAACTTTGAGGGTTTTTATTAAACTTTTAAGCCTGGAAAACATTATTTTGAATACTCAAGGGGCATAATGCAATATTTTCAGTTAAAATTTTATTCAAACGAATTAAGAAAAATGATGAAGGACCTAAATGTAAGAAAAGGACCCGAATGTAATAAAGAAAAGGACCTAAATGTAACCAACAGAAAGTTACAGAAATTTATTAAAAGAAAATTTATTTTTTAATTTTTAAAAGAAAAAAGGATCAACTGCCGCCGACGACGGAGCTCCGCCGTCGACGACCGTCGGAGGGGCTACTGATGGCAATCCCATGGTCTGTTCTGAGATCAGACCCCGTGGGAAGCAAGAAGAAGAGGTGAGAAAGAAATCTAACGGCACTGATGAAAAATCCAACGGCTGGTTCCCTTCCCCCGCCTCGCTCATCGTCGTTGTTGTTCTGACGGCACGCTCTAGAAGATTGGGGCTGCTGGAGGCAGTGGCGTGATGGTTTGGGACCTGTGGAAGGTTGAGGGGGAGAAGTGGAAGACGTCCAAGAGCATGGATACGAGGAGAGACGCGTAGGTGCTTTTCTCGATCGATCTCGCCGCCGACACTGCAAACTCTGACGTGCTTGGTTGGGGAGGCTGCCCTGGGCTCGAAATGGAACTCTGGCCACTCCGGAATGCTGAGGAAACACTGAGGATCGTTCCTCAGGGGCCAAGGAGGCGCTGCGATGCGCGAGGCGTGTTGTTGCGTTTCACTATGCATCGTCTTCCCTAACGACGGTGACGGAACGGCGTCGACGGCGTGCGGCTTCTGGAGGTTGAACGGAGGCTCGAAACGGCGCGCCAAGGGTCGGAGAAGCAGGAGGAAGACCAGGGGAGGAAGAACTAGTGCTCTGGGGCTCGAATCGACCAGTGGATTCGCGCCCCCACCTAGGCCACCGGAAAATCACTCCAGCGAGGCCTGGGAGCTCAATTTCGACCAAAGGAGACCTCTAGATCTACTGGAATCAATCAAAGAAGATAGAGAGAGACCTAGGAAGCTAAAAATTGAAATCAAATGAGGCTGGTGGAGGGCGTACCTGGTCTGGCAGCGTGATTGGCCTTTGTAGCTCGCCGGAGGTGGCCGGAATCCCTTTGTTCTCACCTTCACGAACTTTTCTCTCTGCCTGGAACTTTCTCTCGGACCTTTTTTCTCTCTCAAACCACCACCATCTTCTATTTATAGCTAAGGAAGACCACTAGCTCCTAACCAACCCATAACAACCCACCACCTTAACAAACCACCTAAACAACTTCTTAACAACCTAAACAACTTAACCACCTCATAACCAACTAACAACCTTCTAACTAATTCACTAACAAACTCTAACAACCCTATAACAAACCTAAGGATGTTTGAGAAAGTGGACTTAAATGGGCTTTGGTGGGCCTTCATGGGCTTGCTGTGCTTTGGTTGAATTAAATGGGCCTTGGTGAGCCTTCATGGACTTAATGGGCCTTAGTGGGATTAAATGAGCTTTGATGAATTAAATGGGTTTAATAGATTTATTTGTGGTTAAAAGCCCATCTACCACACTTCCATCCTGCAAACCTGCAAGATTGAAAAATTGGGGTGTCTACAGCCGCGCCTTTGTCAGAGTTGACTAGGAAGGGAGTTCCTTTTTACTAGGACCAGAATTGTGAGGCGAGTTTCCAAGAGATGAAGTCTCGTCTGGTTTCTGCCCTTGTGTTGACTCTACCTTCTGGAAGTGGTGGCTTCACTGTGTATAGTGATGCTAGTGGCGTTGGGTTAGAGTGTGTTTTGATGCAGCAAGGCAATGTTATCGCGTATGCTTCGCGCCAACTGAAGGATCATGAGAAGAACTACCCGACCCACAATTTGGAGATAGTTGCCGTAGTGTTCGCTCTCAAGCTCTGGCGACACTATCTCTATGGGAAGCAGTTTGAGGTCTTCACCGATCATCAGAGCTTGAAGTATATCTTCACGCAAAGGGACCTCAACCTAAGACAGTGCCATTTGGTGGAGTATTTAAAGGACTATGATTTGAGCCTGTCCTACCATCCCGACAAGGCCAACGTGGTCGCTGATGCCTTGAGTCGGTGTACGTACGCGATGGCGAGCCTGATGGTCAAAGAGTGGACCATGTTGGAAGATCTGATGAGCTGCAGGCCAGAGCGGCAAGGTCGAGGAACGGTTGGTGCCTGGGTGGGCAACCTGTTTGTTCGCCCGAAGTTGTTAGAGTTTATTGTCGCTTGTCAGCAGCTAGATCCATTTGTTCAGGTTGTGTTTGAGAAGCTGGAGGCTGGTGGAGAGCCTCATTTCTTTGTTAGGGCATATGGAGAGCTGAGGTATGACATGCGTCTATATGTGCCCCAACATGAGAAGGCCAGGCAAAGATTGTTGGATGAAGCGCATTGGCCTAAGTACACCATTCACTTTGAGAGTACGAAGATGTATCGAAACTTGAAGCAAAATTTTTAGTGACTTGGCATGAAAAGAGATGTTGCTAACCATATGGCGAGGTGTACCACTTGCCAGTTGGTCAAGGCAGAGCACCAGAGACCTAGAGGGACCTTGCAGTCGTTGGATATTCCTGTGTGGAAGTGGGAGCACATCTTGATGGACTTCGTGACTGGTTTGCCACGAACTCAGAGAAAGAACGACACCGTGTGGGTGATCGTGGATCGGCTAACCAAGTCTATTCACTTCTTGGCCATTCAGGTGAAGCTTCTGATGCACCGCTTGGCGGAGTTATATGTCTCCGAGGTGGTTAGGCTGTATGGTGTTTCAATGTCCATCGTGTTGGACAAAGACGTGAGGTTTACCTCAAGGTTCTGGAGAACTCTGCAGGAGGCCTTTAGCACTGTGCTCAACTATAGCACAGCATTTCATCCTCAGTCGGATGGTCAGACAGAGAGGACTATCCAGACGCTGGAGGATATGCTCAGAGCATGTGCC
>JAMKQA010004938.1:0-21348 GCA_024699735.1 Posidonia australis | reverse complement strand
CTCGAATATTCGTTGGCATATTCATTTGCAAGGGTAACAGCCCGGAAGGTGGAAGGTCAACAGCCAGAGTTGGGCGCCTGCTTGGTGCGCCACCTTGGTGCGCCACCTTAGTGCGCCACCTTGGTGCGCCACCTTGGTGCGCCACCTCACAAAATTCTGGACTTTGGCTTGCTAATGGGTTTGGGGCTCGGTTTAAGGGCTGATCGCATCCAAAGCAACATAGGGACACTCATTCCTGAGTCACCTCAAAATCGGGGTGTCTACACCTGAATATTCATGTAGTAATTGAGGAAAAAATTAATAAAGTTTGTGTTTTAATTATTGCAGGCCACTAAACTATGTAGGGAATTGACAGTGGCAGAGTGGTGGATTACATCCCACACTAGTGGGTCAAAGCATGTTTGGTCAACCCAGAGTGCGAAAGACATACTTGTAAGTAATAATGGTTATAATTAAAGTTATTTTAATAATATGCACTTATATTTTATATTATCTTTAACTAACTTCTTGTATTTATTTATACAGGATAGGTACACCTTCTTGTATCAAGAAAAATATGGAGACGATAATGTCGATGAACACTTAGCCTTTGACAAGAAACTTTGAAACTAAGTTTCAATAGAAAGGAATGTGGGTAGTTTATCAAGAAAGCAAGGCTTGGGTGGTTTGAATCCATACTACTCAGAAGATACGACTATTGGTTCTTCTGTGGCTTCTACTGGACAGTATTGTCCTATACCTCACGTAACAACCCCCAAGTCGCTACCACTAACCTAGCTACAAATTTTCATTTAATTATTTGTTTTATCTTTATTATTGACCAACAATTACACTAATGATGTAACTAAGGCTAAGTACTCTCAACAGGAAATAAAACTAATAAACAACAGAAATAAACTAAACTAACACTCACCTGGATCCCTGATGTATGGTGGCGTAACCCCTCCTATAAGCATTAACAACCCATAGCTACTATCCTGTACCTGCCAAAAACACACAAAACAAAGTACACATGAGTGACCACTCAACGGTCACCCAGCACGCACCCCACCTACAACTCGGCAACCTATGCCGAGGGCAACCATGCACAAGCATCACATCCGGATGCCGACAAACCAAACGGGCAATCTACCGACGCCCAGAATAACAAGCACTGGCATCCCTCTCGGACGCCGCAACACCAAACCAGGTAGTCTATCACTGCCCAGCAGACCAAAAAATCACAAAAACTATGCCTTTAAAACCATTCTTTTCTTTTAACTTTCAAAACCACATGTGTGCACTTTTAAAACCTTTTATGCATGCCCGAGAAAGCTACTCTTGCCATCTCAAGCCCAAAACAACACCAAAAGCACAACTACAAAGACTCTGCTCTGTACAACATGGTCCCCTTTCGACCTAAACACAACACCAAGCCACAGAGCCTCTTCTCCCGAAACAACGGAGCCATTGCTCCCAAACACTGCGCCTCAACTGGCGCCAAAACCACGGCCTCTAATAGGCCTAGTGCTTGATTTTCCAAACCAGGACTCCGCACAAACACAAGCATAAACAGTGTGTCGAACTGCCCAGTGCCAAGCAGACAACACTGGCCACAAGCAGTCCACTGAGGGGCGACAATAATGTCTGCACTACCACGGTGTGCCACCCTGTGTAGGAGCCAACCACTGTCCCGCGATTCTCCCTCTCTGGAGAACCCTCAACAAAGCCAACCCCTCCTTGGGAAGGCAGTCCTGTCTCTTAGGACACTACCAGGTATGGGGCGCGCGTCCCACTAGTACTGGCTACCATAGGGTACGCCTCCTCACGACGCCCTCCATACCTTGCTCAGGAAGGAGTCTCATACCTCCACACTCGACGACACCTGAGCATCAGTGCTCACAGCGACAGCAGGAGTATCATACCTCCCCGTCATGCCACGAAACACCTCAACCCGTGAACCACAACCCTAGTCTTGAGACGACAGTCAAGGAGTCTCATACCTCCAAGTCCCGACGCCCCTCAGCCTTAGGTATCTCGGACCCGACCACAACCAGGGAGTCGTGTCCGACCACCCGAGAATGTCCTCACATTCCCTGGTCCTGACGACACGGTCCCACACTGTCTTGGCTTGCACACAGAAAACCAAGAAAACATTTTCCAAAACAGGCCAATTGTTTCCTTGAAATCCATTTCCAAACCATTTTCATATCTTTTGAAAATTCTTCCAAAACCTCGGCAAAGCGATGTGTCAGATGTCCCAGGGGACCACCACTGACAGCCCAAAATCCCATCTTATAAGGACAAAATACAACAATCCAGAAAGTCCTTGGAAAACACATTTTATAAACTCATTTGGCCCTGATTCGGCATGCCGAAATCTACTAATTCGGTCGACCGAGGTGATTCAGCAGGCCGAATCGACTAAAGGACCAAACTGATGGAAAAATGGTACATCGAATGAAATTGGTATACCGAAGTTCACTGATTCGGTATGTCGTTTTCATTTTGGTATGCCAAATTCAGCAATCCCAGAAAACGGCCCAAAGCCCTACAATCCAAAATCGCTCCAATTGGGACCTCCGATCGGACCCGCTAAACAAACACCGAAAATCTTGCATAAAACATAAGATGTAGACCCTCGAGTCTACTCCAAATCCCAACAAACAAAACAAAAAACCATTCACCAAGCATCAAGATATAAAATCGGAAAGGTAGAACGGTCAAAAAGACCCAAAATGCAACCGTCGGCATAAATTCGCCATAAATTCTCAATAAATCACAATAAATTCTAGGAAAGTAAATTTACCTAGATTCCATGCAATCTTAGCATTTTCTACCATTTTCATGCTCTCTATTACATTAGGTGGAGATACGTACCTGAGAATACGCTCCGACGATTCTCTGGTCGACTCTGACAAACTCCGGCGACTACGACCTCACCACGACCTCAGGGAAATTCCTCCCAAGCTCCACGCGCCACATGAACCATCGCAGCCTTTCCACTTCCCTCTCTCTCTCTCTCTCTTAGCGCGTAACAGGGGGAGAAAATGGGGAGATGAGTGGAAGGAGAAGGGGGAAAGGAGAAGGAGGAGTGGGGAGGAAGGGAAAAAGGGTGGGGAAGGAGAAGTGCGCGTCGGGGAGGAGGAGGAAAGAAGAAGAAAGAAGGAGAAGACAGCGATGGGTGGCGGAGGAGTGCGGTGCGGCTTATAAAGCTTGCACCCGTAGTAACTGGGAACGTACACACCTGCACATCTTAGCCACCGGCACACCGCACGAGCAACCAACCACTCCGCCAAACCAATAGCCACAACCAACGGCCCACAAACGTGGGCTCCACGTGGACCCCACACCTGGGCCCCACATGGACCCACACCCGGGCCCCACATGCACAATGCCACAATGCACATTGCCAAACCACGCACAGGGACACCCAAACAGAAGTCGTCCCACGAGACCCAAGTCCAAAAGCACAAAACCACACAACGGGCCTCAGAACAGTAACACCCGTCCAGGAATAAAATTCATAAAATGTAAATAATTACAAAAATGAATTTTACAGGTGTTACAAAATATCTTCTCAAGATTACACAATATGAGAACAATATTTCCCTCTAAAATCTCCATGTCTTTCACAGACAATTTGGAAGAACAAATGGCCGTGAAGAATTTACTTAGATCTGTAAGTACATCTACAATGGACTAAGGCAACAAACCTCTAAATGCAAGGGGAAGTAATCTCTCCATAAACACGTGACAATCATGGCTTTTCATTCCCGTGAAAGTATATTTATTGAGATCTACAAGTTTTGATATATTTGATGCATATCCTGTAACGCTCCGATCCCGGGCACGTTACCAAAACACAGTATCACAAGCATAATTACACAAAATTACAGAACAATAGGACTGTAACTAAGGCTCACCTTCAGGATCTCGAGTGCGGCTAGAAGCTCCAATTCCTGCACCGGAACCTAGCTGCACGCGGTCTGCACCTGAAAACCAAACTGCACGCGTGAGTGACATCTAAGTCACCCAATACGCGCCCCCAAAACACACAACCACAAAGAAAATTTGGCAAAACCAAAGAAACCTGTTTCTTATCATTTTGCAAAACTTGGTTTACTCCTTTGAAAATCATTCTCTTTATTAAATAATCACTTGGGAATTCAATCCCAAAACCAAATTCTTTTCTTTCTCAAACATTTGGAAATTTGTTCCAAAACCACTGTTCTTTCAAAACATTCCTTTCAAAACTCTTTTGGAATTCATTTTCCTTTTCCAAAACAATTCCATTTTCACTATTGGGGATTCTTCCCAAAACACACATTCTAACTAGATCCAGCCTAAAACACAATGCCCCATTGGGCTCAAAACCAAACCACAAACACTGGCTGGCAGCTGGTTAAAACATCATCAGTTCCTTTCAGGATTCTAGGACCATTTCACAAGTCCAATCCTGACCACACACATTACTCTTTCATTATTTATTTCCACTTTCATTACTGTTGTTACCTTGATCAGGGGTAACCTGGCACACAAGCAGTAGGTGAGGACATCCTTCCCTAACCTCCCTGCACTGCCGCGATGAGATTCCCCGTGCGGGATGTCATCGCCCCGACCAACAAGCCTCACATTTCCTGTTCTTCACAGGAGCACGGAGATACGTCTCGGAAGACGCCCCAGTTGGTGACCCGAACAACTAGGTCCAATGACCCAGGCTCAGCCTACACCACTTCGAGCTCGGTGACCCGAACTACTAGGTACAACTACCCAGGCTCAGCCTACACCGGTAGTGACCCGAACAACTAGGCTCAAAGGCCCAGGCTTAGCCTACACTGCTACGAGGAGCTCGGTGACCCGAACAACTAGGCTCAAAGGCCTAGGCTCAGCCTACACCGGCTCAAGCTCGGAACCACAGTCTTTCCATAGCACATTATTAGTGTTCCAAAACTCTTTCTAGTTTTCCAAAACCCATTTTCCATTTCATTCATTTGTAGGGTCAAAACCCAAAACCACAACCAAATCCATTGTTTGGGGTGCCACATGCCTCCATGTCATTACACGGGGCAAACACCAAACACATAAATCCATCATACCAAACAACCACTTAATATCATTAAAAACCACATTAAAGGCTTAACAAAATAGGGCAAAATCAGCATACCGTTTTCCCAAATCGGTATGCCGAAATCCCCTGATTCGGCATACCGAAGGGGTGTTTCGGTATACCGAAATCTCCTAATTCGGTATACCGAAATCTCCTAATTCGGTATATCAAAATTCTTCGGTATACCAAATCCCTATCAGATTTATCAGGTTCAGGGAAACGGTCGACCGATATCCATCGGTCATCCAAGGCCAAAAATGCGGGGTACCATTGGGAGCAAAATGGTATGCCGATCCCAAAAATGGCATACCGTTTTCTGCTGTTGTAGAAAACTCCCCAGCAACCGTCCTCACTTTCTCCCCCAAGTGGGAGTAAGAATCGGACCCCGCACAAACACCATAAATTCTCATAAAAAACATGGGGTGTAGACCCTCAAGTCTACTTCAAAACCCCTCAAACCAATCAAGATTTCATCAACCACATAGGAAGATATAAATTCGCAAAGGAATCATGCTCAGAAATAAACCTTAAAACATTTAAGGCAAAAAATCCACAAAACTCCCAAAATCCGCACAAACTAGCATGATCCTCACACAAATACATCATAAAACTCCTTTCCAATCCTATTGTGATTTTCTACAATTTTCCATGCATTTAACATGATTTTCATGCATTTAATCTACTGTTAACCACAAACAGAACAGAAGGAGAAGGATCGCGTACCTCACTCAGGCCACAGGCGACCCTTACCACACCCCAGCAAGCCTCCACAAGCTCCGGCGGAACGCACGGACGGCTCACCACCTCCTCCCACTCGCGCGCCTCAGCTCCCTTTCTTCTCTTCCTTTTCCTTTCTCGCCGCACCCTTCCTCTGCTCTGCCCACTGCCTCCCGCTCTTATCTTCGCCACCATCCACATGGCGTCGGCCACCCATCCCGTCGGACAAGATGGGGAGGCACGGGCCTCCGTCGTTGGTGGCACGGGTGGAAGAAGAGAAAGAAGAAGAAGACAAGATCAGTGGTGGAAGGGCGTGGTTCGCGAGAGAAAGAAGGAAAAAGAGGAAGAAAAGAAAAGAGTAAAGAATGGCACGCAAACCGAGACAACTGTGTATCCTCAAATCGAACTCCACATGGGTCCCAAATCACAGGCAGATGCACAAAAAGCCAACCACAACAACACACAGCCAAGAAACAACAGATTATCCATTAATAAACCATTAAACACAATATTACAAATAATTACATGGTTTATAATGAAATTGGATAATCAGGCCCAGATGTTACATCTTTCCTTCTGAAATATTTCTTCTATAAGTCTCTAGAAAAATCTTAGTAACCAATACGTCAAAACACATAAATTAGGCATAAAAAAACTATTCACCTAAAAATCACTGAAAACCAATTCTGGGGCTTGATTCGGCAGATCGAAATTCCTTGATTTGCAGAATCATCTGAAATATAATAGGTGACTCAGGCCCTAATTCGGCACACCGAACTCGTTCGGTATACCGAAATCCTCTGGTTCAGCATATCGAATAATTTCATCATGCTGAATCGGCCACGTTACTGATAAATCTGTCCTAATTTGGCATACCAAACATGCCCGGTACTCCGAAACTCCCTGGTTCAGCATACCAAACTCATTCGGTATGCCGAATCAATTGTCTTTCTTCAAAATGACTGATCACCTGGGCCTGAACTTGCTGGATTTGGGGCCTTCGACGGACCTCTCCCCGGCACACTACAAATCATGCAGAAAATGTATATTACAGCATGCCAAGTCTACTTCTATTTGAGACAAATTTCATCAAAATCTATTGTATAAATCTTGAGATACAAAAATCACAAGGCATGAAACTCATTTCTCGTTACTATAGCATGTATCTCAAAAATCAATGTAAGTACTTCTAAAATCATGGAAAATTCTCTAGAATCACATTCATTCATGAATCTACTCAAATCTTCTCATTTCCTAGCTCTCTATACTAAAACTTGACATGTATCACGAATTGAAGCTTAAACAGGAAAGGGGAAGAAAGAGGAGACGCGTACTTAGAGACGACCCCCAAGCGATTCTCTTTCCCTTCGGTGAGCTTCCCACCTCCTCCAACATGCTCTGGGACTCCCTTAGTCTCCTGACGAGCCTCTCTACCGGTGGAAACCCTCGCACACTCCCTCCCTTAGGCAAGCTCTGGCTCTCTCTCTCTTTTCTTTCTTCTCCGCTGCTCCCCTCAGTCAACCGCCCCTCATCCTCCTCTTATACACTTCCCTCCCCTGTCGTCTTCTTCCTGCCATCTGCCGCCTTCACCGTCTGAAATCTCAAATGACGCTTGCAAGGTATGGTGAGAAAGGAAGGGGGATGTGCAGAGGTATGGGCATGGCATGGTTGGAGAGAAGAAAAAGGAAATAAAATAAGGTTTTCATTATGCATCATTTGACTAGAATTCTTCTAGGTCCCACTCCCATACACGTGGAACAAAATTCTAAAATACAACACAGTAGGGCAAAAACCAAAGTTAATTATCAAAAAACAGAGGGAGTTCAACACAATTCTCTTCATTGATATACTAATTATCCACATTACACACATAATTCACATTAGTTACATTTATCTGGATAATCTGGGCACGGATATTACAAAACTATACTTTCTAAATATATGTCTCATTAACCATGATATAAAAATTGCTTTTGATGATTTTAATTAAATATCTCTCATGTAAAAGATGATCTTGATGTCTATGAACCTAATAAAATTAGTCTCTAACAATTGATATCTAAAAATTGTGTTAAAATTATGTATCTTGGAAAATAAAATATTTAGAAAATCATTTATCATAATATCACATGATTTTATTGAAAAATATGTTTTGGAGCATTCACTATTTTGGTGTACCGTTTTTGAACAGTCAATTGATTATTTTTGGCTGTAGATTTTAATTTTATTTACCATGGTTTGTACTTATCATTGAATATTATCATACCTTGATATTATATTTGGCATTTTAAACTCAAAATTTATGCATAAACATCCTTTTTATAAAATGAAAAATATTGATTGTCAAAAATCAAAATGATACATTTGTGATATATGAATATGAATTTTTATCCTTGCTTATATTGAGGGGGGGAGCTTTATTGAAAATATTTTGTTACCCATACTTGTTGATAGGAGCAGCATAATTGAATCATATGCTTAATATTGAATTTAAAAGATAAACTTAATATCTTAAATTCCTACATTTGATATAAATTTCAACAATTGATAACATATAAAAATTACGCATGATCTTGATGATTATTGAATATCTTTTGATATAAAAGAACTTTGAGCGTATGTGAATATTTTTTAAGAAAATGATTAAATATCATTCATAAAAATTGATTTTGATAATTTATTATAATTTACCTATAAATATGATTTTTTATTGAATATCTTATGAATTTTGTTTTGTTGTTTAAATTGAATAACATTTTTTATTAAAGGGGGAGAAAAATATTATCTTTTTCTATTCTTTGTGATTAAGACAAAAAGGGGGAAACAAAACTAGTTATTCATCTATGATAATTTTTGCTTATAAAAAAGGGGGAGAGAGCTAATGGAGAGAAAACTAACTTTTAATTTGTGATATTTTTTTGCTAATGACAAAAATGGGGAGAGATATGAAGATGAGAACTAAGCTAAGATATTTTTTTGCTAATGACAAAATTGGGGAGAGATATGAAGATGAGAACTAAGCTAAGATATTTCTTTGCATTGAAATATTTGCGATTTTGTCATCATCAAAAAGGGAGAGATTGTTGACTTTATTAGCTTTATCCTAATTTTGATGATAACAAAAGACTAATGTGCTTTATGAGAATATTTCATAGCTCATATTTGCAAAGAAGATCAATGATGGACTCAGAAGATTCAAACATAAAAGAAAAGATATTTGAAGAAGAAATAGATCTATGTGCCACCAAGAAGAACTCAAGATGATAAAAGAAGAAAAAAATGAAAAGTTATCTTTGTAATTATTTTTGATATAATTTTCTATTTTCATGTACTCCTAGGAAACATGTAATAATCTCTCAAACATTCCACTTTCCTAAGAAAATAGGAATACCCTTTAACCCAAGTAGAAAACTTTAGAAAAATCTCATGTATAGGTTGAGGGATCTTTTCAACATATTAAAATTACTCGGTATACCGAAATATGAGTAGAATTACAATATCAGAAAAAATGACTAAAACGGCATATGAAAATTCACCAATCTATAGAATTATCCGACTGTTGCAAATATCAAAATTAAATTGGCATACTGAATTATTTTAACATACTGAATCAATGACCGCTAGAGAGATGTTAGACACATTCTTGTACCAATGTTTTCCTATAAATAGGCCCTCATTCTTCACATAAAGAGACACTAATACTTCCTACACTTATAAAGCTTCAAGCTACATAAGTTTTCAAGCATTTCACTTATATTTTGTTAGAAGTACTCTCAAGACAAGAAGAGTTCCATTTCCATCCATCCACTTAGCCAAATTAAGTTGGGAGATTGTAGAAAAAGTGTTGTAAAATTTAAGTGTAAAGGTTCTTCTCTAGTTGTGAGAAGGGAGTTGCAATTTTTGCGGGGCTTTGCGAGGATTTGTTAATGATGTATAACACGATCCTAGTCCAAAATAAGATCAGGTTTAAGGTAACTCTCGAGGGGTTTTCTCGAAAAGTAGACTAGGTCAGGGAGACTAAACCACTATAAATCATTGTATTCATATTCATTGTCTCTCATCCCCATTCTTTATATACTTTAGTTTAATATCTAAATTCTTCATTTTAGCTTGTTTACTTGTTAATAGATTGAAATCGTGCAAATTGCCAAACTAACCTTAAAATTGAATAATTACTTATTAAATCACTATTCACCTCTCTCTAGTGAAGCCTTCGATCTCAACAGGTAGGACGCACCCCATGCTGTGTGATATGTGGATATATTGAGGCTATGGTTGAGGCGGTCAGACTCCTACATTGGATGGTTCATCGTGACAACACTGTTGAGAGAGGTCGAAGTCCTCATCTGCTGCTTGTGGCTAGTGTCGATTTCTTAGCACCAGGCAGTACGACACATTGTTGAGGGTTCATCTGAGAGGTTGGACTCGAGACGGTTGGTTGCGACTGTCTGTGGCAATGTAGTGGGATCGGGTTGAGAGTTCCCAATAGTTGCTTGTGGCCAAAGTTTATTGTTGTTTTGGTTGCACTTGTGAGTGACGTTGTGGTCTTTGAGATATAGATTTGTGTCATTTTCTGAGATATGGATTTCATATGATTTTTTCAGTAAAAAATTATTCCACCTCATGCTTCCTCTATATAACTTAAGTCAATTCAACTCCAATTAAACGAAATGAAAAGTCTCATGCCACCACACTTGCTTAAATGGCATTAAGAGCATCAACAAGAATATCACTTAAGATATCAAAATATTGCTAAGATTTCATTACTAACAATCAAGCAAATTTTCTCTAAAAAAATCAACTAAAGAATAAACTCACTATTCACCACATACATTGTATACATTTACAAATAATAGTTCAAAATTATATGAATGATAATGATAATTACCAATGTTATATATTCAAGCTTGAGATGTATAATTAGATGTATTATATTACATTGTTACAAAGACAAGTGAAATTCTATATATCACATGGACATATATGAATCAAATTTTAGTATAATCCTAAATATATAGGAGAAAACTAAAATTGAAGTATTGCTTCTTTATTTCAAACACAATGATGACATGTTGAAGATGACAACAATGTTAATAGTTATAGTAAATGGGACAGACACAATGCACAACAATAATAAGACTAAAAAAGCTTTAATAGGGACGAAAATAATAATGATAAGAGAAAAAAGATTTAACGATAGCAGAAAATAGGAGATCCTTGGAACCTGTGCAAAGTAGCGCATGTTTTCTTACCTTTCTCTTTTTATTTGCTATATATTTTCAACATGCAATTTCTTTCTTGTATCCTATCTTGAGCTGGAGATCCTTGAGTTGTAAATATTACATCTCATTTTATATAAGGTCTATGTAAAGAAGCATCATTGTTAGATTCAACTTCGTAACTCTAGATCAACAATTTATCATGTATTTATTGTGTTTCCATATTATCCATTGATGAAATAAGAGGCAAAATACCTATTGAAATGCACTCGTTTGTAACTAAAAAAAGAATATTATCATATCTTTTCAAACTTATGATTCCCATTGTTATTTACATGAGTCATAGTTGAAATACATTATTATTTCTATACTATTTTGATACACACATTCATAATGGTAGAGGTAAGTATAAAAGCCTCTTATATGACCTTTCCATTGAATTAATTCCATAATTAATACAAGATTGTAATGAAACAATTATTATTATTTTTCTTCACTACCACTTGTTACTTGTAAAATTAAAAAATTATTCTCCAGTCTTGAATAACTTGATTGATTCGAAGAAACCAATTATTGTTCTTAAAATATTATTTTAAATGTCATAAACCAATTTATTTTCTATATATTTACTTGATGGTGGTACTCATCACCAAGTTTTTTATTAATATATCTATCGTTTACAAAAAAAATATTGTTTTAAATGCCATAAATATTTTTCTATCTCTTCTATCTTGAAGGATTAACTAAAACAATTATATATCAATTTTTTCCTATTAATCTATTATTATTCAATATCATTATAGTTACTAATTATAATTGTATTAATCCTTGTAGCGTCCATTCAAAACCACTAATATTTTTATATTTTTGAAAAATAATTATTTTTATTATTTTTAAGATAGGCAACTAAGAAAACAATCAAGGCTCTTATGAAATTACTATATTGTTAATAAAATATTATCTTTAGATAACATTATATGTGCTTCTTTTGGTAATTTTTTTTGAATAGAAGGAAATCTAATTGTAGACTTTAAAATTTGTAAGTGAGAGGTGTTTGTAAATGATTTTTTTTAGACATGATTGTACCATAAGAAAAGCCACAAATGTGGATGCCAATATTATATATGTAGTTAAGAGAATTAAATATATAAATGCAAGAAGAAATATGCTATAATGTTAGTGGTGGATTATGAATACAAATACAAATGTCACATGGCGTAGCTCTATTATGCATGTTGTTAAAGAGAATTCAATCTCGTACAAATGCAAAAAGAAAAATGCTTTAGTGTTAATGATCGATTAAGAAATATAAATACAGATTCTGTGGTATAGCTAGTTGTTAAGTTAAAAGTAGCAATTAGTAATATAATATAGATAGATAAATTATTTTTGCTTAACTACATGAACAAATGATTACAAAATTTTTATTATATAAGAATAAATATAATCAAATGTCGATGTGAGAAAAGTCAAGTGACACGTGATATTTAAAAAAGAGACGTAAATAAATAAACTTGATCTTTTAAATACTTTGTTATACATTATTTAAATACAAATTGATTAGTTTCTAATATCAAATTTTAAAATATAAAGTAAAATTAGTTTATTTTGTACTTCTTAATGTGTAAAGAGACGTAAACAATATATTGACATTATTGAAAAAAGTACAAGTAAATCTTTTTCCTTACCATATCTCATATACTTATGGTGCGTACCACTAAACATGATTGTTAAATGGTTGTTTTTGTGTTCGAGATGAAAAATTCAATAAATATACAATAGATACATGTTATCTAATCATATATATAGTATACTACTACATATTTATTATTGGTCAAGTACATGTTATTATATTAGTAATTATTTAACATTATTTTAATAAATTTAACCTTATTATACTAGTAATTTATTTAGCTTCTTATACTAGTTATGGTTATTAACTTAAGATTATTTAATCTTATTATACTAAACATTTACAAAACACGTAGACGTGTACTAAACATATAAATGTATATTCATGTAAACATGCACTTATCATACATACACAGTTAATTCGTATTTAAATTTAATATTAAAAGATATGATAAAAATAAATAAATCATATTTAAATTTAATATATACATATAATATACACGTGATAGCGACGCGATCTAAAGATTTAGAGATGTGTGTACGAGTTCTTCAACTGTCCCAAGGAAACAGGCTGTCTTTGTGGTCCACCATTAAAGTGTGACGTCGACACTTTCATTCATCAAATATAAAAATGTGCGACATTTATCCTCCTCTCCGCCACCATTGTCTTGCTCTTTATAACACCGACAGAGAAGATAAAGACGCAGAGCGTATCCATCTTCTTCTTTGGCACCTTCCAAGCGCCACATCCCACGCCTCTCCTCTTCTCCATTCGGTGCCGGTGATATAACATGGCAAGCCTGACGGTCCCGGAGTGCGTGCCAACCCCAGCTGAGGACTGCGAGCAACTCCACAAGGCCTTCTCCGGTACGTGCTCCACCCACACCTATATTTCCTCAATGTATTCAATTAATCTGCTCCTTGATCTTGATATCTAGACAGGACGTGAATTTCATTCACGCGTGCGTACTTGTCTTTAAATCATTTTTGGTGTTTGTGTAATCTGAAAGGATCCTTGATTCTTTGCTTTGAGATGTGTAAGTAGGTTTTTTTTTTCCTTTTCTTTTCTTTTTTTCATGTCGTTCTTTAATCTACGGATTTTGAGCGTTTGTTGTTCCTGTGTGTGATTCGAATTTTAAGGGTCAAGAGTCCGTTTTCAATCACAACTTCTCTTGTATCAATGGCGGTAATCAGATTAGTGATGATGCATATTCTAGATTCTAGGGACAAAAAACAAGCTTGGATAAGTAGTTGAGTTACTTTGTTGTATAGAGTCTCAAGCTCTTGATGCTGAGATTGAAGTATCATGGTGATTACCTTGGCAAGATACGAGTTTAACAAAATACCTAGATCTTAATGGTTGTAGGAAACAAATTGACAAACTGTTCTGTTTTTTATTGGGAGATCGAGAGTACCTTGCTACTTTTCACAAGATAAGACTATTCTAGGATATTTCAGGATCCTTATATTTGTAGTCTGGATATTGAACAGTAATGTAGCCCTTATGTCAATTAAGTTATCACTTCTTAATTAAATACATAATTAGACGTGTATTTCTTATTTTCCTGACAATTCACAAAAAAAACATCACCAACATGTTATGTTCCAAAATCCTTTTGCCAGAGGGAATACTGAATGCTGGTTCATATGCTCTAGTTATCCCCTATTTTTTTGTCATTTACACAGTTTGATTAGGGCATTTTTATGGAAAGCTTTGTAGTGTAAACTTGGTGAGCTCTTGAATGGTTTTCTGAAAGCTTTTCAACTATTGTCATTGTTTCACTGTTGTATGTATGACTCATTAAATTGCTTACTCTTTGATGGAAGCCATGAATCCTGATTTTCCAGAGGCCTGCTTATTGCTATGGCGTTGCTCTTACTAATGCAAAATGTAGCTCTATTGTCCAAATCTATCACGCATTAAGTTCTTCATAGTTTTAACTGTTCATTATGCAGGGTGGGGAACAAATGAGAAGTTGATTATATCTATCCTGGCCCATAGAAATGCTTCACAGCGCAATTTAATTCGGCAAACTTATTCAGAGACATATGGACATGAACTACTCAAGTCCTTGGATAAGGAACTTACACGAGATTTTGAGGTTGGTTCTGTTGAAGGATTTAGTTCGTATGCTTTCAACGTGGGTCTGTTGTGTGTTTGAACAAGTTTGTGTTTGAAGGATTTAGTTCGTATGCTCATTTTTCTATATTAGTATATAGATCAATTAGTGTCAAAATTTGTATAGTGTGGTCTATGGGTGTTATGGTGGCCTGAACTTGATCAAAACAGGATACTTTAGTATAAAGTTGTTCTTTCTGTTCTGATACATTTAGCATTATAGATATTAGCACTGATTTTGATAGATGTTCTTTTTAATACAACCAGGATTTCAGTTAGCAATATGATCATCTGAACTGAAACATATGGTCATTTTCGCACAGATTTCTGATTATTCCTAGTTCTCACAACCTTTTCTCTGCATTTTCCGTATGTTTATGGTTGCTGATCTAGTTAGACAGTCTTCATTGCATTAACTATTGTTCCCAAAAATAATGGACCCAACATGCAATACAATAATAGTTGGATGTTGTCCGAGAATAACAAAATGGTCCTTTCATTTATAAGTTTCAATGATTGTTTCTCTAATTAATTTTTTGCAAAATAGGCTTCTTGCTTGAACTAACACTAAATAGAGATACCAGTTGATAAAATGCTATTTCCACTATGACAGCAAAAAAGATTCATTTATCTGAATAAAAGCCTGTGTCTTCTTCATTGGTTTTAACAGTTTGATTTGCATAGCTGGTTAATAATATTGTACCACAATTTCGTAGTATTAATTAATGTTTTCAATTTATTTTGGTACTAGTCATCGTAGTTTATGTATGAAGAAACTGGTTCTTCTATCAGTTTCTGGTCATTTCGCTAAAGCTTTTGTGAAGTTTTTATAAAATTGACCAACAACAACAACCATGATTATATTCACGAAAAAAACTTAATTGATGGAAATTTACCATTTCCATCGGAGTAATAAACAATATCCTTATTTCTTAATAAAAAAAATTCTGCTGCAAGTTTATGCATTTTGTCCAACTGCCCAGTCAGAAATCAATGCCATAATATGATGTGTATGTGAAACAGAAAGTGGTGCTGCTGTGGACATTGGATCCCCGTGAACGTGATGCGGTGCTGGCAGAGGAAGCTGTGAGGAAATGGCATCCCAACAATCAGGCTCTTATAGAAGTAGCCTGTACAAGATCTTCCACTGAACTATTTTTGGTTAGGCAAGCATACCATGCCAAATTCAAGAGGTCTCTTGAAGAGGATGTTGCAGTCCATATAAAGGGGGAGTTTCGAAAGGTACTATTGTAGTAAAATGCCAATTAGTATGTTTTAACAATTTCTCTAAATACTTGTAATATGTGCTTCTTAACTGCACGTCTACATCAAAATTGTCATCTTGTAAGTGATTTTCCAAAGTTATAGCTTAGCATGTTCGTTTTCTCTCTCTTTTCTACACATGCATGGGATGTTCGTAACACTAATGTTCGTTTAGAAGATAGAAGAAACTTTTGAGTGATTATGCTAACTTGTTATCGTTTTTTTTTAAAGCTCTTACTGCCTCTTGTAAGTGCATACCGCTATGAGGGCCCTGAAGTCAACATGGCACTGGCAAAATCAGAGGCTAAGATACTACATGAAAAGATTTCTGACAAGGCTTATGATGATGAGGAAGTTATCAGGATCTTAACCACCAGAAGCAAGATGCAGCTTTGCGCAACATTCAACCACTACATTGATGAATTTGGGAACGAAATAGAGAAGGTTTGCAGCAAAAATATTTATTTATAAAAAAACATATTGCATTTGAAGTTTTGAATTGATTGTGAGGGTTGATCTTTCTAGGATCTTGAGTGTGACGGGGACAATGATTTTCTTTCTGCGTTGATTGCCATCACATCCTGCATTATAAATCCAGCAATGTACTTTGAAAAGGTTCTTCGACTCGCAATAAATAGGACAGGAACAGATGAGAATGCTCTCACTAGGGTCATAACCACTCGTTCCGAGGTTGATATGGAGGTGATAAAGGAGCAGTACTACAATAGGAATAGTGTTTCACTGGACCATGCCATAAAGAAAGATACTCGTGGAGATTATGAAGATATGCTTCTTGCTCTGATAGGCCATGAAGGTGCTTGAGTACTTGCATTATAAGAACCTAGTATCTATGAATAAACAGTGGAGGAAATCATGTGTGCTTCACTTTTCTCGTTGCTTACAGAGAAAGGTTTTTCCTGTGTGAAGGTTTCAGTTGTGTGCGGAGACTGGGTTTCTCAAAGTCTCTTGTGTTCTATATGTGGACGCAGTATTGTTTTCCATTAGCAAGTTATCGAACTTATGTTTTTATGAGCAAAGCTTATGTATTTTGTTTAAAATGTTTTTTCTGCAACTTTCCACCCGAGTTTATGCACATCGTAAAGCTTCTTGTTCAACCTACTCTTGTCATGTATTTAACATCCCAAAAGTGTCAAGAAAATTTAAAATATAACGAACTTCAACTTTGTAATATATACATGTGATACGATAAGCTATAGTTATGGTTGTTAAATTCATGACAAGTAAAATATGCATGAGAATAAGTAGGTATAATCGATTTCTCCTTTTTTTTATTCTTTTTCTTGGTATTGACATTAAGACGAAGCTTCGCCATGTTAGTGTTGAACAAAATCATTTTGGTCAGCATTCCAAAATCTTATTCTGGCTATCCCTAGGTAAGAGAAAGCTAAGGAAAAGTGAGATCTTAAATAACTATGAATTTTATAATTTTCTAGGGATCTAAAAGTATACCTTGATTGAAGGATCATACTTTTCCCACTTTCTACTTGAACCATACAATAGTCTCACTTCAATCTTTCTTTAAAGGCATTCTTCGGGACTTTCAAGCCTCACGCACTACCATTTTTTTTTATATCACAACTTTCTTACGCTATGTCCAATGTCTGCCATGTCCATAAATCCCAAATCATGGGGTACATTTGTTACGATGTTTCTGGTGCAACCTAAACATGGATCACTTTGAAACAAAACCTGAATGATCTGATGAGCAACCAGCCAAAATCTTTAAATTCTAGAAACAAGGTTCCCTTCCCCCATGCGAAGTGATGGGGATCTCAATTGTAGAGCATCAATAGTGGAGTACTTTTGGTGGTTTCGTGCTTCTAGACTTAAGGGATGTTTGGTTTGCTTCGGTGTCGAGCTTGATCTTCCAATAGGAAGTTATTTTCTCTCTTAAATTTGAAACAAAAATGTCAATTTACAAACACATTTCTTTTAGCTAAAACGTCAAATTTTAATTCCCATGTATGACCATATTATCTTCCCCGTGATTGGAATATTACAAGTTAACAGTTGATATTTACAATTATTATCATTGACATCAAAACTACTTTGTTGCCGACGTCCATCAAATCCGATGTCATTTTCAACAAACTTGATGCCACCACTCTGCTACTGACATCTACTTCAATGACCGTCGTTGGCGTCCATCAGCCACTGTTCACTCCTTGGATGGACTTTGAAGAAATAGTAGTGGTAGTAGTCAAAGAAGAAAAGGAATGATTAGGAGCAAGAAAGAGTGGAAAAAATGAAGTAGATATTATCATCATTTATCTAGTTATTAAGTACCAAGAAGTTGAGTCAAAAAATAGAATACCAAATAAGATTATGGTAGGTAGAAATGTACTTAAAAAAATCTTAATTTAGAAGCTCTCTTAAAAAAAGCTGGATTTGTCGGAAGCTTGAGTCAACAAAAAACAAATCAAACGCCCCCTTAATTCTTCGTCCTCCTATGTCCCAACCTGTTAGTATCCTTTACGTTCAAAAGAGTTCTTGCTCCTAACATCGTTCAGGTGCATACATCGTTGCATTCATGTCGAGGATGGAGGGAGTTTCTGTCATGTTTAATTTCTTTCTTTTTTTTGAAAATAATTCCCAATATAATTTAAATCAAAAAGTTGAACGAAACAATACTAAGTAAATGAGACATTTTTGTGACCATGCTGGTGGGAACCCTGCACGACTTCTCGATGCATGGAAACATACGAGGAATCTCGATATGGTCATGGTGAAGATGGTGAATCCGAAGAAGGAGACTCGACTTAGAAACACCAAGTAAGGATAAGAAAAGGATAAAGAAAAGGAAGCACTGCTTAGTTTTTTAATGGAAAGACAAGGAAAACCAAACACAATGAAAAACACCAAAAGAAATCAGTGTAGAAACACATGTATGTTCCATGCCTAATGGATGAAGTGCGCAAACCAATGCGGTTTAGAGAAAGGGTAAGGATTCTTGTTACACATGGAGAAGGTGTTAGGCACCCCCATATGTCTAAAAATTTGGTCTTTCAAGGTTAACCGCTTACTCATGATCTAGTGTTTGTTTGCTTATCAACATCTAATGCACATGTCTAAGATAAGTGCGAAAACATGACAAATCTCCAAGAGATAATGAATAAAAAAGAGAAATGATAAGGAGAATAATCCAAGGGACAACATAGGCATGAAAAATGCTGGTTTACTGTACGTTCTTGGGCGATAAGGAAAATCGTGAAAATCGAAAAGGTTCGGAAAGCGTTACGCAAATTTACGAAAACTAGGGAAAATCTAAGAAAATCAAATAAGAGAAAATAATCCTCATTCGGGTTCATGTCAGCATTGTCAAGCCTTTTAATGTACGCCCTTGAGAGATAAAAATCCAAATCAAGTCATAAAATCATGAAAATCAGAAAATATGGGAGAAATGATAAAATTGCAAAGGAAGGGCATTTTTAACAAGTCAAGCCAAAAGATCAATTACCCCAAGATTGAGTGGGAATTTCCAAGGAATCCCAAGGAAATCTTAGAAATTAAAGATTAGTTAAATCAAGAAGCCAAGAATCAGTTATAACCACTTGGATTTTCGGGCCCCATGTCGACGATTTTTGCCAACTAATTTCGTTAGCTGAAACTGTCACCTGTAACCGCCAGTGATTCTTGCCTGGACCATTCGCCAACTTCCTTCGCTATCAGGAACCGCGTGACTCATCATCTGACCAGCGGCTAAGCTCCGATCAAATCTTGATTCCTTCGGTGTGCATTGCCTGAATGTTGCCCGGAGAAGCTAAAGGATGATGTGTGGAAGGTTCTTGACTGTCTGGATTGGAGAGTGGTGCTGTGAGCTTTTGTGACACCTAAGCTTGATTATCCATTTTAATGGTAAACCATGTAATCAATTATAATATTGTATAAACAGTGTATTAATGGATAATCTGTTGTTTCTTGGATGTGAGATAGTTTAGTTGGTTTTCTGTGTACCCGTTTGTGATTTGGGGCCAATGTGGAGTCCGATTTGAGGATTCATAATCGCCTCGATTTGCGTGCTCGTTCTTTTCTCTTTTATTTTTTCCTTTTCTCCTGTCACTCATGAGCTCTCCCCATCCCTGACCTCTTATTCTTCCTCCATCGAGCCCGTGCCACTAGCCTGTGCCTCCCCGTCTCTTCCGACGCGATGAGCGGCCAATGCAACGCAGGAGGAGGAGGAGATAAAGAGGGGCGGAGGTGAGCGGAAGAGAAGGAAAGGCAACTGAGAGAGAAGAGGAAGAGGGAGAATGGTGTGCGCGACAGAGGAGGGTTGAGCCGTGTGGTCCACCGATGAGGAGGAGCTTCGCTGAGGCAGGAGAGATTCGCCGGAGCGTGAGGAAGGTCATCGGAGTGCCATCTGAGGTATGTGGCCCTCTTCCTCTCTCGTTTCCATGCTTTCAGTTGATTATGTTAAACACATGAAAAATAGAGATAATTGCATGTAAAATCGTAGAAAAATGGTAGAATTGGTGGAAATGTGTTAAATAGCATGAAAATGTAGATATCATGCAGTTAGGATGGAAATTTGTAGGTTTATACGAGATTTGGGAATAGAAGTTATAGTATGTTACAACGAGCTTCACCCCTTTATGATTTTCGTATGGATTGCATGATTAATGGATTGATGAATGACTTGAGGGGCTTTGAAGTAGACTCAAGGGTCTACACCCCATGATTTATTGGTATTTTGTGGTGCTTGTTTGAGCAGTCCGACGAAGGCTCCCACTTCCAGGGATTTCGTCGGTCGAAACTGGGGAGTACCCTGGTTGCTGGAAATTCGATATGCCGAACTGGGTTCGGCATACCGAATTCTTGACAGATTAAGCCAGGATACCTGGTTTTGGTAGGCCGAAATCACTCAGTCGACCGAAACAGGTAGTTTCGGTATACCGAAAATGTTTGGTGTACCAAATCAAGGATTTTCGGTGTACCGAACCTGGATTTTGGTCTACCGATTTTGCCTTAGCCCTGACATATATAAATGTGAATATAAAATGGAAATAAAAGGTTTTAAATGGACAATGAGCTTGTGTTAACGGTGTTCTCCCTATGTAAATAATATGGAGGAATATAAAACCCAAATAAGTACATTTGGGGAATGGTTTTGGGTTTTAGACCCTGAAAATGAATGAAAGTGATTAAATGTGTGATTTTTGGGCATGAGTCCCAATTTATGATTTTAAAACATGGTTTTAAATGAATTAAGTTGGGACCCTAGAATAGGGTCAAGTGTTGCATGGGAAAAGATTCCTGCAACCAAGAGAATGAAATGGAAATGGTTTTGAAAA